>JAESUZ010000700.1:0-77919 GCA_017311185.1 Proteles cristata cristata | reverse complement strand
GGGCTTTTTAGATTTCAGAATTATGAGTAAGAGATTGTGGAGTGACAATGAGATTTCAGGAAGCTTCCTTGAATGATTAATCTTGGTGCCTAAACCTGCAAGGTCCATTTTTTCACACTGCATTTTGACTTTCTGTCTCATCTAATTTCTGTGAAGGGTAAAGCTCACCCAAAGGAGTATGCTCTGAATTGAGGAACCGACAAAACAGTACAGGTTACTGACAATTCTTTTAAATATACCTGGAATGTTTCGGGGGCTACCAGAAATTTTCAAGACATGGATTAAAAAAAAAAAAAAGACTTATGATTCAAGGCACAATGTGCTTTAGAAGCCATTTTATCAAATCATTTCACAAACATTTATTCCAAATGCAGTCAGCCCTCACCCTAGTTTTAATATTCTCTACCTCCATTACAAAAGCCAAACATCTGAAGTCATAATGAAATACTACAGACGTCAACATGAAAACGTACAAGAGCTCTGCAAAATTATTTCGTGTGCACATCCCCCCGCTTAGGCAGGCCTAGTGGAGACTCAAGCCTGTGCCCACGCTTTCCTCTCCCTATGATGCCTCTCCCTTCCAACCCCCTTAACTTGCATTTGAAACCCCACTGAAGCGGTCTCAACTAACATCTCCAGCTGCTGGCTCCGCACTGACCACAGGTGGATTCCTACCCTTCAGACGTCCCCCCACACTGTGGACCCCATCTCCCCCGCAGCTCTCCTCAACCAGAGAAGCCCACCCTCCCCAACATACTGGAAAAGTCACCCCTCTTCCCCTGCACACGAGGGAGTCCAGCTCTTCTATGAGAGAAGCCCCCTTCCCCTCTTCCTGGGGGAGTCTTCGCTACAGCAAACCCTTCCCACATCACGCTGAAAGAAGATACCCTCCCCCTGAAGAGTCCCCTGTCCCCTCACTCCGAAAAGGAGGTCCGTCCCCTTCCCTTCCCTCCCCTTCCGGCGTCTCGCGTGGACACCAACCGGGTAACGGTCACCAGCGGCCGATTTTCCCGCGCGCGGGCGCGGCCTCCCCGACAAGCCCCCGCGCGTGCGCGCGCCGACTGGTCGCGATCCGAGGCGCGCGCCCCCCTCCCACGTCCCCACTTAGCCCCGCGCCCGCCGCGTTTCGAGGCACGCGCCCCCTCCCCTCAGCCCCGCCCAGCCCCGCGCGCCAGGCCCGGGCTCCCTGAGCCCCATCCTTTCCGCGCCAGGCTTCCGGCTCCCGGCTCCGTGGCCTCGGACGCCGGGGCCCCGAGCCCGCGACGCCACCCCTCCAGCCCACCCGGCCCGGCCAGCAGGCCCGCGCCACTGCCGCCACTGCTTCACCTTTTAAATTTTCCGCCATCTTTCCCCACGGCTAACGACATTCGGGCCTAACCGGCCTCGCGAGAAGAGAGCTCGCGCGGGCGTGGCCGAGAATGCTCAGCCTATTGGCCGTGCGGCACCGCGAGCAGCGCCCTCACGGACCAACCGGCGAGCCGTGACCGGACCCCTCCCCGCAACCCCGCTCCGTCCCGGAGGCGGGTGCTCGCCGGAGCTTTCCCAGAGTGCGTCTGGGCGGCACTGGCGGCAGCGGCAACTGAGTTCGCCGGAGGCCCAGCCCGTACGCAGTACTGTCTGTGACGCTGTCAGCCAATCACGTCAGCCAGCCATAAGGGGGATTCTCTGTTCTGTCAGACCCCCAATTATTACCGTCAGTCAGTCGTCATCACATTTTAACCCCAAGCAGGCCGAGACTCCCAAGATGGACTGTCACCACGGACAGACTCAAATCCGACAATGGGTCCATCACTGCAGAGTACTGTTTTAGACTCCACACACACACGCACCCGCACGCTCTTTGCCAGTCAGTCAACAACAGCAGCATCCATTTCTGCCTCCAAGCAGACACACGGCGCTAACAACTACACTGTAAGCCAGCCTGTCATTCCCTCTGTCCGTTTTTCAGTCAAGCAGCCGCTTTCCTTCTACTTTTGCTCTAGGGGCAGCTCTGAGTCCCCTTGGGGAAACCATCTCAGAGCCACCAGCCATGCCCTCAGGCAGGCCGTGATTATGACATCAGGACAGGCTGTCATTGTCAGCATCTCCTATCGCCCTCTCTCAAGCAGTCATGCTATCCAATGCTAGTTGGTCACTCTTTAATTCCCTTGGGTTACTCATTAACGCCGTAATCAGGCAGTTATTCCCCCAGAGCAGTCACAACAACTAAAACCTCCACGCCACCTGATAGTGGCTCAGCCGTCTGTCATTTCTCAGGCAAGGTATGCTCAACATTGGTCAGTCATTCAGTCTCCTCTGACCCAGGGGGTCCCCTCAGGGCGGCTGTGATTCCATCCTGGCACAGCCACTGAATCAGGCAGCTACACTGTTCTTTCAGTTGGTCAGCGGACCTGTGACTCATTCACTGCCCTTCATCATATTGTCAACTAGCCAGGCAGCCATTCTCAGCATCTGACAGACTACAGGGTCTGTCAAGCATGAGGTGATTTGGCCAGGGTGGACAGTCACTAGGTAGAGCTACCTACCAGGCAGTCACAGATCTCTCCCTCAGGCAGCCTGAAATTCCCTCAGGGTAGCCCTCCTTTACACATCATCAGACAGTATAATATCCAGACACTCCCTCAGGCCAGATAGGACTCTAGCAATAGTCTGTTCATTTACAATATCCTGCCACCCAGGCAGGCGGCAACAGTGTGGGTCATCAACCAGCCTGGCAGTCCCTCAGGAGGCTGCCCATCCTCTATATATCACAACACCAACCAGCCCCAGCCAGCCCGAGGCTAGTGTAATTTGATTAGATATTCAGTACCCCACAGCATCAGGAAATTGCACTCAGTTCCTCAAACTGCCCCTCTCCCTGTTGTTCCATGAGTTATGTAGTCAACCAAACAGTTATAGTTAGGTAAATGGCCTGTCGGTCTAGTATGAACTAGTTGGAGAAATGGCTGGTCAGTTTGAGATTGCATGTCAGCCCCTGCTTACCACGAGTGGAACAGTCAACAGCACACTTCCCACCACTCATCTTCTTGCATCTGTTACTCCTTCTAGAAGACATGCTGGTCCTCACAAGCCCCCTAGTCTCCCTAGACAGGCAGAGCTTTCCCACTCCCAGGAGTGGAGGAGGCCTGTCCAACCCACAAGGATGATTTAAGGCGACTGAGCCTGGGGGGTGGGGTCATCCGGGGGTCTGTGGGTGTTGGGGAACATTCCTTTATTAACCTTAAAAACTGCCAGCTACTTTACCAACAACAGGTACAATTATTCAGGAAGAGCTGAGAATTGCAAAACAAAGTAGGCAAAACCATATGCCAGTCCAATAAACAAAGGAGAGGAATGTTACATTCTGGGTAAGGAGGAAGTTGGGAGGGGTTGTTTGGAACCAAAGTCTATTGGAGAAAAGCAAGAGCTCATAGTGATGATGGTTTCTCATTGGCTGAGTTGCAGGACTAGTCTATTTCTTATAGAAGACACAATGTACATCTTTCCCTGCCAAGGGATCTGTAATTGATCATTCTTTCTTGTTGAACTACTTCTCTTGGCGTGGAATTGACAACCTTTCTTGTAATTGATATGAGTGGTAAGCTACTTCTACCAGCCTCCCCTTCTACCAGCCTCCCCTTCTAGCATCCTGAGTCCATTTTAGGAAGGTTTCCCTTTATTAATTTTTCATATCTCGGTTCTCCCCAAACAGTATATATAGTGTAGTGGGTAAAGGACGGATCCTGGAGCCTAGCTATTTGGGTCCAAATACTAGCTCCATCATTGTGTGACCTTAGGCAGTTTCTTTATCTGTAAAACCTCAGATGAGTGACCTTGGGGTGGAGGCATCTCTCGCTCATCTGGAAATGAATCTGGACTAGCATCTGTTCAAATATCAAAAGTAAGAGGCCCCCCTCTTATTACTGTGTCCCACTCCCAGCCACTTGTCTGTTGTTCATTCAGCATTAATTTAGTGCCAGCTGTGTATACTGACTTAACCCAGTGCTGGGACCAATATAAGATCTTTTCCATTCCAAGCTGTACAGGTTTGATCTGTTTTTAATGTACACCTCATATTTGAGTGTACCACACATACATAAGAGTGCACACACCACGGGTGACCAGTGTCATGAGTTCTCACAAGCAAACACACATGTGGAATCATAATGCGGGTTAAGGAACATCCCCAGCCAGAGTTCCAGGAGCATGTCAGTTTTTTAACATCTCTGAAATCAGGCTGCATCTCCTAAGCACTGGTGAGTCATAATTCTTTTTTTAAAAAATTTATTGTTTTATTTATTTCTGAAAGGGTGGGGAGAGAGGGGGGATAGAGAGAGAGGGGGGAGAGAGACAGGTGGTGGTGGTGGTGGTAATGCCCAGGGAGGTGCCTAGAGAGAGGGAGGGAGACACAGAATCTGAAACAGGCTCCAGGCTCTGAGCTAGCTGTCAGCACAGAGCCTCATGCAGGGCTCGAACCCACGAACCATGAGATCATGACCTGAGCCGAAGCCGAACACCTAACCGACTGAGCCACCCAGGCGCCCCTGGTGAGTCATAATTCAATCCGCAGTAGTTTTTTGTCTTTCTTAGTGATAACATAGAATAATGGTGCATTTTATAATCAGCAGTGACGCAGGATCAGTGACAACCGGTAAGAACAAGAACAGCAGCAGCAGCAGCTAATGTTTATAGATGACTCAAGGAGCCAGGCACTTTGCAGACACCATCTACTTTAATTCTCTCCACAGCCCTGGGAAGTAAGCATTTTTTTTTAATGTTCTTTTTTTATTTATTTCTAGGAGAGAGAGAGAGAGAGACAGTGTGAGCAGGGGAGGGTCAGAGAGAGAGGGGAGTCACAGACTGAAACAGGTTCCAGGCTCTGAGCTGGCAGTCAGCACAGAGCCCGACGCGGGGCTCGAGCCCACGAACCGCGAGATCATGACCTGAGCGAAAGTCGGACGCTTAACCGACTAAGCCACCCGGGCGCCCCGGGAAGTAAGCATTTTTAGTCTCCATGGAAAGACTGAGGAAACTGAGGTCCAGAAAGTTCAAGCAACTTGTCCGCTGTGGATACTTTGACACCAAATCTCTGTCTGCTCTAGGCAGTGTTCCTGGGGATTCACAGTGTGTTTGATAGAAGTTTCTTCCCCAGGACAAAGCCTGCTGAGGGGGTCCCCGAACACTGGGTTTCTACGGTTTCCTAGCAGGGAGTGGGGAGGCAGGTAAGTGATACAGACAAGCCCTTCCTAGCCTCAGCTTGCCCCTGGTGACCTGGGGTGGGGAGGGGAGTAGACGGTGAAGCACAATGAAAGAACGAAAAGAAACTGGAGATTCAGCCTTTGTTGAGCTTCTGAGGCTGCAGGCGAATACTTAAGGAAAAAAACCAGCTCCCACCTCCCACACCTCCGCCCTCAGCCTGGCTCCATTCGCTCCCGCCCCTAACCCCATGCCTGCACCTTGGATGGCTCAGAAATTCTTCCACTGGTCTTGCAGATGGATGAGGACTTCACTCTCTGGATTCCTCCTTACTGTTATCTTTCTCCCCACTCCCCTCCTTGTCCTCTAAAAGGTAGGACACTTGAGATCTTGAAGCCACCAGATGTTAGAAATGGGAAGGAGTTGGCACCTCTTCTAAGGCTCTGATGTGCAAGAGATACTAATCATTCCCTTGGAAACAGCTTTAAACACTAGGGACAGTTTTGACTTGCTCCTTTTTTTTTTTTTTCTGGGGAGTAATTCCTAGAGGACGAAGGGTGACCTAATGCGATCTCAGTTGGAAATCAGTAACATATTGTAAACCTCCATTGTATAGATGAAGAAACTGAGGCTCAGAGGTGGGCCCGGGTTCTAGAGCAGATCTATCTGATTACTAAGTCTTTGCCTCTTTTCATTGCCATTGGCCAGGACTTGGTTTGCCCTGAGAACTGGGCAGAGCCAAATTTAAAAATTGAGAGAGGGGTCCTGCCCGTCAGGATCCTGGTGTGTGAGTTGTGGGCATAGAGAGTAAGTCTGAGCACTGAGTAGTGTCTTGATCTAATACCATGTTGATTAAACATTTTGGTTTTTTTAAAGCAGTAAATAAGTAAATGAATAAATAACTCCTACTCATTCACCACACTCACCCTCACACCAAGCACCTCAGGGCTTTTGCACTTGCTATTCCCTCCACCTGGAGTGCCATTCCCCCAAATATTTATTGGTTGACTCCTCTCTCTTTAGGTTCTGCACAACTGTCACTTCCTCCAGGTGGCTTTCTGTGAAGGTTCTCTGTGAGCATCATTCCCCCTCAGCATATCACAGCACTTACCATGATCTGTAAGTATCTTTTGTTTCTATTTGATTCCTTGTTTTAGAGTGGTCTCCTCCACTTGAATGTTGGCCTCACTAGGTTTATTTCCCCACTGCTTTATCCCTAGCCCCTAAAGTAGTACCTGGCAGTAAATGTTTGTGGAAAGAAAGAAAGGCAGAAGGAAGCAAAGAAATCAATGAGGGAACAAATGAGTGAATGTGTACACGTAAGGCCAAATAAATTAAATGGTATAGATGAATAAAAGAGACGTTGGGGAAACAGGACCCCAAATTTCCACCTTTGGAATATAAACAAACAGATTTAGAGAAAAAAAAAGACAGTTATTTTATTTCTGTTTAAAAATCCTTATGTGGGGAGAACTGAGAAATTTTATATAAAAAGGGGCCCTGGCAATTTGCTAGGGTTAATGTTGGGGGCCAGTCAGAGATGACAGCATTGGAAGGGTCATTGGGGGAGAAATGGAGCTTGAGGGCCTGGAGGCCCTGAGTGGAGGCCCTGACTGGAGGCCAGGAAGCAGCGGCTGCCAGGGGAGTAGGTGCAGAACAGGTGGGCAGGGTGGCTCAGTCGTCCCACTCATCGTCCTCATCCTCATCGCCGGCCTGGTCCTCCCCTTCATCTGGAGGGACAGAGAAAGCAGGTCTCAGGATGGGCAGAAGGGTTCAAAGGCCCTGAGTGGGGTGAGGTTCTTGGGGTTTGAGAGGTCAGGACTCAGGGTCCTGGGAGACTGAGGTCTCCTGCTGGAAATCACATCTGGGGCCTGTGTAGTTGGATGAGGAAGCCCCCCCCCTCACCTCAGGGAAGCAAGAGTTAGGGTGTGGGTTAGAGTTGGAGTTGAAGTGAATGTCATTGTCAAAAATGTGATTAATTGGAATATTACTGTCACTTACACAAGGGTTAACGTTAAAGGGTTTGTTACTTAATAGGGTGAATTTAAATATTATTGGCAAAGATGGAGTAAATGACAATATTACTGTTCCAAAGCAGGTTCATGTTAACATTGTTGACACATAATGGGTTATGGACAACATCACTGTCATAAAATGAGGTTCATTATAATATTGTCATATAATGTGTTCATATTAATTTTGTGGATGTAGGAGGGCTTGGGTGGCTCAGTCAGTTAGGCGTCTGACTTCAGCTCAGGTCATGATCTCACGGCGCGTGGGTTCGAGCCCCGTGTCGGGCTCTGTGCTGACAGCTCAGAGCCTGGAGCCTGTTTCCGATTCTGTGTCTCCCTCTCTCTACCCCTCCCCTCCTCATGCTCTGTTTCTCTCTGTCTCAATAATAAATAAACATAAAAAACATTTCTTTTAAATCTTGTGGATGTACTCTAGGATTAATGTTAATAGTGCCAAAATAGGTTGAGGTTCATGTTACCCTCATATAATTGTCATATGATGACAATATCATTGACACATTAGGGGATTAATGTTAACATTATTATATAAAGATTGGGCTAGTTATATAATTATCACATAATGAGCTAATGTTCATCTATTGACACATGGAGTTAGAGTTAATATTATTGTCTCAGGTGGTGTTCTTTATAATATCATCACATGTGGGCTAATGTTAACACCACTGAACATATGGGATTAATATTAATATTGTGGACATGCCTTGCATTAATGCTGATATTATTGTCAAAGATAGAGTGAATTAGGGGCACCTTGGTGGCTCAGTTGGTTAAGCCACCAGCTCTTGATTTTGGCTTAGGTCACAATCCCACAGGTTTGTGAGGTCAAGCCGGTCATCAGGCTCTGCGCTGACAGTGAGGAGCCTGCCCAGGAGTCTCTCTCTCCCTCTCTCTCTCTGTGCCTCCCCCTCCTGCATGCACGTGTGCTCTCTCTCTCTCTCTCAAAATAAATAAATAAACTTAAAAAAATAGAGAGAGCAAATTAGGAGCGCCTGGGTGGCTCAGTTAAGCCTCCAACTTTGGCTCAGGTCATGATCACACAGTTCGTGGGCTTGAGCCCCATGTCGGGCTCTGTGCTGATGGCTAGCTCAGAGCCTGAAGCCTGCTTCAGATTCTGTATCTCCTTCTCTCTGTGACCCTACCCTGCTCACGCTGCCTCTCTCTCTCTCAGAAATAAATAAAACGTTAAGATTTAAAAAAATATAGAGAGCAAATTATATTATTGTTCTGTAATGACAATGTTAACATTGTCCAAAAGGAGATTGATACAAGAGTCATGTAGGGATACTATTACTCTTGATGGTAACTGCTGGGGTTGTTTTTAGGCAGACACTAGCCCTGGGAACCAGGCTCACTGTTCTGGCGAAGGGCAGGCTCTCACCTGAGGAGTGGATGGCTCTGCTTCTCTTCTGCATCACGTGCATCAGGGCTCCCACCAGCCCTTCCGATCTTGGAGGTGGAGGCTGTAGCCCCGAGCTCTCTGGGGCCCCAGGGGTCTGCAAGGAGCAGGGTCCAGCACAGAGGGTTCGAGGCTGGTGACTGGAGCATTCCTCCCTGCCCCTTCATTACTTCCTCTCCCATACACTCCAGTCCCCTTCGAGGTTCCCAGCCTACCTCGCCCCACCAGCCTCTCAGCCTTGTTACTGAAACCCTAAAGACTGGGAGCTCCATCAGTTTTAGCCCTGGCCCCCTAATATCCTGGCTTGCCCAGCACACCCGAGCCCCAGACCCCCAATCCTCAATCCTGCCCATCTTCACCTTGTTCAGTTGAATTCCCTGCCGGATTTGATCCAAAAGTGCCCCCCGACCTCCACTGGGGGGCAGGCCCCCCACAGGCCCCAGAGCAGGAGCAGGGGGAGGCACTAGCTCATCCCCAGAGCTGGGTGGTGGTGGTGGTGGTGGAGGCGGTGGCACAGGAGGCCCTCCAGCTCCAGGGGGCGGAGGAGGTGGTGGTCCAGAACGTCCAGTGGCTGGAGGGGGTGGTGGCGGGGGGCCCCCTCGGCCTGGGGGTGGGGGTCCCCGAGGAGTTGGTGGGGGTGGAGCACCTCCCAAAGGTACAGGAGGCAGTGGACCAGAACGACCCCTATTGCTCCCAGTAGTAGGGGGCCGGGGGGGCTGGTTTCCTCCTCGGGACGGCGGTGGGGGCGGTGGAAGCGGCTCTGAGGGGGGAAAATAACACATAGCTATTGTTATAGTTTTCTTCGGAGCCTTGGTTTTGCTCATGTATAAAATGGGTGCCACAACAGACCAACTCCTCATTCAAGCAGTATAAGGGTTTCCATGAGGACTGGGTGACTATCCCCCTTAAAAACCAGCTGCTAGGACTGGAAAAGAAGGGGGGGGGCTCACCCTGGCGCCTCATCTCCTGCCGCACAGCTTCCAGCCCACCCTGGTCCTCAATGAAGTCGTAGATAAGTTTGGAGGTCTCGGCATCTGTGAGCTGGGCTTCACTGATTCCTGCTCTGGAGAATAGACTCCGCAGATCCGGGTCCAGGTTGTTTACCTGCCCAGGAGGAAATAGGCCAGGGCAGGGATGGGGGAATAAGGTGGATAGGGAAGGGGCACAGATTATCAATAGGTTCACCCCAGAGAGGATCTTCTGAGAGGGGTGTAGAAAGGGTGGGGTCTAGGGGTAGGTCTGAGCCAGTGGACTATGGAAGGGTAGGTGGGTAGTTAAGTGGGTCAAGGGGTCTTTGGAATTACTCACGTCAAATCCATTCTGGGGGTCCCACCCCACGTGGCTGACGTGTCTGGGGGAGGTGAGGAGATCCCAGTGAAACCCCACTGCACTTCCTTCCCTCCCTTCCTAGTGAAGCCCTCTTGCCTTCTCCTGCCCAGAGAGACTCTGAGGGGCCAGAATTAATGAACAAGTCACAAGTGAATGACTGAGTGACCGAATGAGAGCAATAGTTACAGAATTAGAAGGGGCCCATAGTTTATGGTGCCCATCTGTCTACCCATCCCTTTTTCTACCATCCATCCACCCATTTGTCCACCAATCTGTCTTCACACATACTTGATCATCTACCCAACCACCTACCCGTGTGCCCACCCTTCAATCCATCCACTCTTTTGCCCACCCATTCAACCACATGCCTTTGTCTATTTGTCCACTGAATTGTCCATTCAACCACATATCTGGCCACCTATCCATCCCCATCCACCTTGTCTGTGAACCATCCATCTGTCCTCCACACACTCATCCACTCACCCATCTATCTGCCTACCCACTTCCCATTTAGCCATTCACCCACCCATCCATTCACCCACCAGCCCACCCAAGGTGGGACTAAGGCTAAGCATGTGAAGTGCCTAAGGTGTAAAATTTAACGGGGCCCTCACTCTCAGAGTCATGAGTTGCAGTTGCATGACCCTTAGAGTAACCACCTCTGTAAATTTTCCATCCTTGGTGCCTCACTTGCCTCTCCCTAGTCCTGGCCTTACATCCAACCACCCACACACCCATGTGCCCATCCTTCCATCCACTCCGCTCTCTTGCTGTCCACCTTTTCATCCACCCCTCCCACAGGGATCTGTGGGACCAGTGGAGTGAGGTTCTCACTTGAATCCACTGGGTGCACCAATGTCAGCCTTGCTGATCTTTTTCTTCCCTGAGCGTTTCTTATCAGCTGGGCCAGGCCCAGGTACTGGGAGCCCACGGTATCGTGAACTTGTGATGTCCGGGTTTTGGATGTCCACTGTTACTAGCCCCAGGGACAGGGGGCCAGCTGCTGGGCCTGTGAGGAAAATAGGGTGATTGAACCATTGACCTACTTACCTACCAACCAAAGCATAAGGGCAAGAGACAGGAAGAGTGTTGAGGGAACCTCTGTATGTGTGTTTGATGGTCACAGAGGGAGTGGGTAAGGGGTCCAAGTAGGGTTTATGGACAAGTGGATGAGTGGGTTCTACAAGCCATTCTTACATTCACCAATTCATTTATTTACTCATTCATTCATGTTTATCACTTAAGTATTGATTCATTCATTCATGGCTCATTGACCAGTTAATTTGTTAAATTATTCATTCGGTCAGTCATTCATTCAATCATTGCTTTTTTCACTGATTGAAATGTTATGTCACTTATTCATTTATTCGCTGTTCAGTTCATTCACTCGTTCATTGGTTTACTCAGTCATCCATCCATCCATCTATTCATCCATATATCCACATACTCATTCACTTATACATCTATACATCTATGTTTTTATCTTCCCATCAATTCATCCCCCACTCAACCATCTATCCACCACAAATCCATCTACCCACCCATGTGCCCACTTATTTCTGCACTCACCCAACTACTTATCCATCCACCCACTCCCCACCCATCTATCCATCCACTCCCCCACCCACCTGTCCACTCAGAGACACAGGGAAGAATCAGCACTCACCCCCTTGGTCTCCACCTGGGTGCGGAGGCAGGGGTGGAAGCCCTCTCCTCTCTGGAGAGATGGAATGGATAGAGAGCTATTACAACCCTGCCACAGGTTCCTGAGCTAGCCCCTTACTACCCTCCTTGAACTTGACGACTCACCTTCATTGGCCGGTGCTGGTGGTGGGGGTAGCTGGCGCCTATCTGTGGAGAGACAGGTGGACTGGGAACCAAAACCATAAGAGGAGCTTTTCCAGCTCCCTACTCTTGCACATACTCCTGCCCAACCTCCTTTTCTCCCCCAAGGCCTCCTCACCTCCACTTTGCCTCTGATTCCTTTTTTGTATCTTCTCCTGCACCAGAGCCCGGAAGGCCTGGGCCTCGCCCTCGTCTGCAAAGTTCAGCCCTGCTTGGCAGTCCTGCATACATCTTGGACTCAATAGCCTTCCAGGCCCCCCGGACCTTTCCCAGCTCCTCCCCACACTCCAACTGAGGCCCAGGGGTTGAGGGGTCACTTACATCTCCAGCAAAGGTGTGGAAGTAGGGGGTGGGAGTGGAGTAGACCAACTGTGAGTACAGTTCCTGTTCCCAGAGCAGCCGGCCAGCCTGGAGAGGTGGGAAACCCACTGGCACTGAGGCCTGCCCTGGGTGGCAGGCCTCTGTTATCTGGGCAAGGAGAATGGTATCCTAATGTGGGGCCCCAGGACCGCATTGGAGATTTCCAGCTTAGCATCAGAGAGCTGGGGGTGTAGATGTCAGATGTGGAGGGTTGAGGGACAGCATGGGACTTGGACATTGCAGTGAGAGATTTGGATTGGGGGTTCAGGGCCCTAGATGTGGGACTTCGGGGCTTGGATAGTAAGATTTAGGACTCTAGTAGTCCTAGGAAACTGAACCCATTAATAGATTCCATCTTACATCCTTCCTTTATGGGGGCCTTCATTGGGACAGGAAGGGCTCCAGTCCTGGGAGTTAGGTTGATATTTGAGGTTCAGACATACAAACATGAAAGTCTTGGGGGTGAGGGATTCAGCCAAGGTATGTGCAATTTGAGGTTTGTGGAGCAGAGCTATGGCTTAGGAGCCATTAGGAGCAAACATTTAGGGTTCAGGAGTTTTGATAGGGGATTTCTGGGACCCAAAATGTTGAGTTTAGGACAGATTTGAGGTTCAGGTAAAAATACAGGGCTCTTCTTGTTTAGATTTCACAAAACAGAACTATACTGTTAGACTTAGGAGTTATACTCATATTTGGGGTTTTATAGGTCTTGACATGGAGACTCTGGGGTCAGTTATCAAAAACAAAGGAAGGCAAACCAGAGTTTGACATCTGGATGAAGTCCTTGGTTCTGGGGCCCAGGTTCACTGATCCGTCCAAGGCCTTGGGGTTATGGACACAGGTCTGGGTTTGCGGGTTGAAAACTGGTTTGCATGTCGGGGTGGTGGTGGGGAGTCACCTGAAGGCCATAAAGGCGGATGAAGTAGGACTTCTGGGGGTTATCCTTCACGAAGCACACAGCCCCGCAATGCTCCTTGGTCCAGTGCTCGGCGCCGGGAGGCAGTGCCAGGTAGAGCTGAACAACGGCGGTGGCCAGTGTCTGGGAAGGAAGAGCAGGGCTCATTGGAGTCTGGTCAGCCAGAGGGTCTAGTTCTTCCTTGTCCGTGGCTGTCATGGCTCCAAAGGAACAACCACAGCCAGACAGAAAGTAGACAGACATGGAAATCAAGATCCTTCTGGGATCGGTGAATGGGGCTAAGCGGATTCTAGGAGAGGAGATGATGGAGAAGGGAAGGAGGAGAGGAAGAGGGGAAGAAAGAGGAGGAAAGGAGAAGGATGGGGAAGATGAGGAGGCAGAACAGGAGGAGAGGAAGAGGAGGAAAGGGAGGGAGTCAGGGAGGGCCAGGAGATCCCCAGCTCACCCAGCATTTCCGACCCAGCATCTCGAAGAGTCGCTGGTTCTCGTGGTCCTGGAGGAGCGTGGAGGGTGTGTTCTGCTGAACCCCTGGTCCTCCGCGACCCCCAGACCTGCTTCCCACAGGGCCCCCACTCATGGTGCCTCCTGTCCTTGTCTTCTCCGGCTAGGCTCTGGGTGCAGGGTAAGAAGAGGAACTTCCGCAGTGAACAGGGGAACAGGAAGTGCAAAAAACCACAAGGGAAACAAGTCCTCCAGGGGCCCCTGGGTGGGCCTGGCCTCTTCCTCCCTCCCTAGAACAGGCTTGGACCCTCCTCCCTCAGACTGGGGCCCTCCTCCATTTGACTGGTTAAGACCCATCTTTTGGATCAGCTCAGGTCCTCCTCCTCCATTCTTACTCCCTGAGGCCCATCTCCCTCTGACTGGCTCAGATCCTCCTCCCTCTGATTGGCTGACAGCAAGAGCTCGGCCACTGCTGCACTTCTGCAGGGGGGGCACTATGGCAGGGAGCAGTCATGGGGCTGGGCAGCCTCCTTCCTCCCCAAAGCATCCAGTTGTCTGGGCCTGAGGCCCAAGGCGCCTCATGCTGAAGAATTACTGTGTTAAATTACTGTCATTTTCCTCTAATGACACTGGGAGTGCCTGGGATCCCACCCTCTCCTGAGACCCCAACAATGCGTGTGCACCCAGCTCCCTTCCCCATCCCTTACTCTTGCCTCCCCACAGTTCCCAAATGACTTTCTGCTTATCATCCCTTCATAGCATATATGAATGCCTAGATAACATCTTGTTTAGCTTTTCGTTGCTTTTGAACTTTTAAAAGTCAGTTATCTTCTGAGTCTTGCTTTTTCCCCACGCAACATCCTATTTTTAATCCAACGTTTATTTAGCACTGAACATGTGTGCCAGACCCTGTTCTGACCTCTTTGTAAATAGCGACTCATCTACATCCTCATAACAGCCTATGGGGCATACACTCTCACCATGTCCATTCGATAGTAGGACACGAGGAAACTGAGGCACACGGTGGTCCAATGATTTTTCCCAGCAGCTCCCAGCTCGCAAGTGATAGAGCTGGGATTGCACACCATGCGAGCTGGGTCCAGAGTGCACACTTTTCATCACTGTGCTCCACGCCTTCTCTCTGTTACTAAGATCTATATTTGCTGGTACCGGTGGGTGTTCCTTTTCACTTCTACACGGTATCCTATTGTTTGACTGTATGATTCGTTTATTCATATTCTCCTGTTAACAGCTATTTTGGCTGCTTGTGGCTTTTGCTGTCAGGGGCAACGCTGCTATGTTTGCTTCTGTACACATCTCCTGGTCCACACAGGCAGGAATACACTCAGGAGGGGGGTCGGGGGCTTACAGGGTACACATGTCACTAACCAGATTATGCCACACTGTTCCCCCAAGTGGATGCTTGCTCAGTCCTCATGCCTCCATGGGCCTCAGCTTACAGTCTGAGGACATGAAGCTCTCAGGCACAGGCAGCAGTCTAGGGGAGCTGAGCATGTCTGGGGTGTGACTGACATTCTTCGGTACCTGCAGGGAAACAGCACATCTCAAAGTGGGACCCACACTCTTGTCTGGAAACCTTCGAGCAAGTACGAGCAAGTACAGAGCTACTTTCCCAAGCCTAGGCTCAAAGTGCCTTGGGGGTGGGGGAGCAATTCCAGCCTCCCCTCCTCACAACTTAGCTTAGGGCACCCATAGCTCACTAGGCAATATGGTACCTCCAGGCCTGGAGGGTCTTCTGGCCTGTTCATAAGGCAAAGCCCTGCTTTGTTCCTCAAAGAGCCATTGCATTCATTCGTTTCAATACTGTTCATCATTCTCTTGCCCTGCACCATGCCTATCTCCAGTATCCGGCACAAACTAGAGCTGAATAAATGTTTACTGAAGGAATCAATAAGGGATTAGTGTCTGATTTAGTGTTTTCTTTTTTTTTTTTAATTTGTTTATTTTCGGGGGGGAGGGGCAGACAGAGAATCCCAAGCAGGCTCAACATTATCAGTGTGGAGGCTCAAACTCACGAAACATGACATGGTGACCTGATCTGAAATCAAGAGTCGGATGTTTATGTATGTTAACTAACTTGAATTTATTTACTTATTTATTTTGAGAGAGAGAGAGAGAGAGAGAAGGCACAATGAGTGAGGGGCAGAGGGAGAGAGAGAGAGACAGAGAAGCTATATTCACCCAATGCGGGGCTCGAGATCACCCAAAGCAGGGCTCAAGCTCACCCGATGGGTTATTCAAACTCACAAACTCTGAGATCATGACCTGAGCCAAAGTCAGATGTTTAACAATTGAGCCACCCACGCACCCACTAACTTTGGCTAGGAGGGAAGGAAGGAAGGAAGGAAGGAAGGAAGGAAGGAAGGAAGGAAGGAAGGAAAGAAGGAAAGAAAGAAAAAGAAAGAAAGAAAGAAAGAAAGAAAGAAAGAAAGAAAGAAAGAAAGAAAGAAAGAAAGAAAGAAGGGAAGGAAGGAAGGAGGGAGGGAGGGAGGAAGGAAGGTAGGAAAGAGAGAGAGAGAGAGAGAGAGAGAGAGAAAGAAAGCAGGGGAGGGGCAGAGAGAAAGAGAGAATCCCAAGCAGGCTCAGTGCTGTCAGCACAGAGCCTGACACGGGGCTGGAACCCACGAACCGGGAGATCATGACCTGAGCAGAAATCAAGAGTGGGACGCTTAACCAACTGAGCCACCCAGGGGCCCCTAAATTAATATTTAAAAGTTATATATTTCCAGTTCTTCTAAGTAGCAGACAGGTTTAAAATTTATATATTTATTTATTTATTTTTAATTTTTATTTATTTCTAGAGAGAGAGACAGCGTGAGCAGGGGAGGGTTAGAGAGAGAGGGAGACACAGACTCTGAAATAGGCTCCAGGCTCTGAGCTGGCAGTCAGCACAGAGCCTGACGCGGGGCTCGAACCCACGAACCGCGAGATCATGACCTAAGCGAAAGTTGGACGCTTAACCAACTAAGCCACCCAGGCGCCCCTAAAATTTATATTTTTCTCCAAAAATAAATAGATTTTATATTTTTCTCTAAATAAAAATAGTTTTGTTATTTGAGTCCCTCATAGAATGAGTGCCCCCACCCTGGAATATAGTGACTTAGTAATCATTTTCCCCATTATCCAGATTATTGAATTACTGTGTTGACCTGCATTAATCATTTGGAGCCAGTTTATTTTACTTTTATGTATCCCGGTCGATGCAGTTCTGCATTGCATGACAGTACCTGGTGAAGCAAGGCCCTCAAAGGTCCAGGGACTTCCAAAAGACTTAAAAACAAGACCAAAAACCTTAATTAGCTTTTACGGTTCTCATAAGGGGGCTGGGTCCAATATTAGTCAGTCTACCACAGCTGGGAGCAGTCAGTGATTCAAACTCACTTCTTAGCAATCCAGTGCATACCCAGGGACCCCCCAGAACCAGGATATAACCAATACCTTAGACCATCCCGATGTCCCTCCACCACCTCCCCCTGCCAGCCCTCCCCCCCCCACGCCCCAGGGGTCACCAGATGGAAAACCATTTCCTGTTTATATCCTGTGCTTATTTTGCTAGATAATGAGAGGATCTTGCCGACAAGATCCCGACTGCCACACCTCAAGCCCTGAGTAGGAAATAAGACAGTCAGTGATAAGACATGGGGTGTCTTCTGCACGTTGGTCCTACCACACAACTGAGTCCGTGGAGGACGAGTAGGCACAGCTAGGGCCCTACTGCTGTCCCATAAGACCAAACTGAGGCCAAGATGGCAAGATGTGCTTTGCCATGCCATCCTTCTCCTCCCCTTCCTTTCCTGCCTCTCCTGGTCCTCTGTACCCGTGACTGAGGGGTGCTTCCCAGGGACGGGCCTAAGGAAACAGCAGTTCCCAACCGTCTGACCCAATCCTTTCACCATCCTGGAATGACATTCAGGTACATTACAAGTGTCGGTGGTGTGGAGCTGTCCCCCAGCATCCTAGCCACCCCCCCCCATTCAATTCAATGCCAAAGCACCCCCTTCGTTGTGACAACCAAAGTCTGCCTACCAAGAATTCCCAAAACACAACCCCAGGGCAGGAACATGACCCTTGTCTGTCTGGCTCTTTGCCAGTATCCCCACCACCGTAGCGTGCAGTTCGGTCAGCATTTGTTAATAGTCATCGTACAGTCCAGCTATCTATGGTGTGATTTTCTGCCCGCTGTCCGCAAGGCCCCCCTTTCCTCTCCTCACCCCCAGCCTGGGAAAAGGGGGAAGAAAAGAACTCAAGAGCGTGCAGGGGCCAGCCTCTCCCACAGAGGTGTCCAAACTGTTCGTGGGTGCTTTAGTGCTTCTCAGGAGAGGAGCTGATTTCTAGTCCTGGCAGCGACGGGGTGAGGACAGGGGGTGCACAGAAAAGCAGAAATACCTGGAAAGATAAGGATGGTTCAGTGGTGTGGGGCCTGGCTGGCCCAGGTGGTAAAGAGTAGGTGACTCTTGATCTCAGGGTCATGAGTTCAAACCCCACGTTGGACTTAGAGCTGATATTAAAAGAGAAAAAGAAAGAAATTGGGAGAAAAGTTGCTCAGTGGTTAGAACCACAGATTCAGGGGCCCTTCAGCCTGGCTCTGGCTCCGGCTGTGCCACTCACCAGCTGTTAAAAGTCTGGAAACCTCTCAGTGCCTCCCTGGTCTCATCCATAAAGTGAAGATAATAGCAGTTAATGTTGTTTTGAAGGCTAAAGGAGATAATTCATGCAAAGTGATTAGGGCAGGGCTTAACATGTTATAATCATGCATGGTTGTTGTTTTATGAAACAGCAGTGACTTGGATAAATGAATCCCTTCAGCCTTGCATTCTCGCACTCTCTCCCCCATCTTTTCCTCACCCTCCTCTATTTGCACTTTCAGTGGTGGATGGTCAGAGGCCCAGGGCACACGACCACCTTCCCACTGCCTTTTTTCTACTTTCCCCTGCTGCAAAGACCATCTCAGAGAGCCATTCCGTGGGCCCTGGCCAGACTCCTCCAGGGCCGTGACGTGTTCCTGGCGCCCTCCCTGCCAACCTGGGAGGTGCCACCCACCAGTTGTTTCCTGCAATACTCCTCCCACCTGCACAGGAAAACACTGCCAGCTAAGCCCTCCTCCCCCCGCTTCTAGGTTTGTGTCCCCTCCAAGTTCCTACACTGCCCACACCCTCAAAGTCACAACTCTCCCTAGATAGCTGCCCGCTACCTCCGTGCACCCCAATGTTTGTGACCCCCAAGTGTCCATTCCCTAGTCTGTGACACCAGAATTGTGCACACCGGTGTGTGACCTCTTGCTTGTCCAAACCCCTGTGTGTGTGTGTGTGTGTGACTCTAGGAATAGCCACTTTCCGGTCTGTGTGTTGACACCCTTGACAGTGAGTCTAGTAACGCCGCAGCCTGGAAAGCACCACTGCTGGCGTGGGGAGGAACGCAAAACGGAACAGTCCGTCCAGGATCGTACCACTAGGAAGGGACCGGCCACCTTGCAACAGACCGTTTGTGCGTTAGGATTGCGACAGCTGCCTCATTCCCTAAGGGAGAGGGGAATGTCGCAATCTTGCTTGTCCCAAGATTCCCGTCCCGTCCTCCCGACTCCCACCCGCCTCAGGTGTGCCTCGCGTTCTGGTCGTGCCCGCAGCATCTCTCGCATCCGCCATCTTAACACTCTCACCCACTTCCCGTCTATTCCTTAGAAGCTACTGTCATTGTACCAGAGCCCCCAATTGGCTCAGGGCTGGGGGAATCAGAGTGCCCTGGGCTCTGATTGGTCGATGGCCGAATTCCGCTTAGGTCTCGGAGCCTAACAGCCCGCCTCCGCTCACGCGCGCCGGTCTCCTATTGGTCACGGGCTCGGGCATGTGCAGTGGGTGCCAGACCTGGGTGCCCAGCCACTGAAGCGAGGCTTTAGAGATTTAGGATGGCGGGTTCGAATACCACCTCAGGGGGTCAGATGGTTCAGCTGTAAAAAGGGGGAGACGGTGGTGCTTCCTGGTGGGAGTTATGAGATGACACCCCTGGGGTTGACGCCTTGTGCAAACGCGAAATTGTAAACTCTAACAAAGCCAGTAGGGTTTTCCTGCCTGCACCCAGTGGTTCTTGGGTGCATTTATTCTCTAGCTGACACAAAATGGGAAGTATTCTCTGAGTTTGGGTTCTAGGAAATACTCTCAGAAGTTACTTCAGTAAAATAAAATTAAGCCGCAGTAGGACAGGCACAGGTGGGATGTCTGGCTCTCCCAATACCGTAAAAATTGCAGAGTGAACATCTGTGGTCTTTAGATTCAGTGTACTAAAATCATTAATTTTACTCATCTGACAAATGGGTACAAAATTGACAGAAGTTAAAAATCCCTCATGGCAGGGCGCCTGGGTGGCTCAGTCCGCTAAGCTTCCCACTTCGGCTCAGGTCATGGTCTCACGGTTCGTGAGTTAGACCCTGATGCAGACAGCACAGAGCCTATAGCTTGTTTCAGATTCTGTGTCCCTCTCTCTCTGCCCTCCCTTCCTTGCTCTCTCTCTCTCTCTCTCTCAAAAACAAACAGTAAAAAAAATTTTTAATCCCTCGTGGCGACTGCTTTGACAAAATGTGTTTAAGAGAATAAGTATTTTCCCCATTTTTTGAAGCACAAAGCAATGGTTTTTGACCATTAGGCCTGACCAGAGGGGATAGGATCATCGTGATTGACATGTGTTACTTAATATACACTATAGGTGGGGCACCTGGGTGGCTCAGTCAGCTAAGCGTCCAGCTTCATTAAGCTCAGGCCATGATCTCACATCTGTGAGTTCAAGCCCCACGTCCTGCTTTGTGCTGGCAGCTCAGAGCCTAGAGCCTGCTTCGGATTCTCTGTCTCCCTCTCCCTGCCCCACCCCTGCTTGCTCTCTGTCTCTCAAAAGTGAATATTTTTAAAATTTAATATACATCACAGGTGATCTAACCAGTTACCTACCTTAAAGTCTGCAATTTTGACATTATATAGGTATGTATATTAAAGTTTAAGCATATGTATGTGCATTATAAAATATAAACAAATAACAATAAATACATGATTCATAGGGATGTAGATGATGTAGACGGGGAGTGGGGCCTCAGTTTACTGACCTGGGTCAGTTACATGCTGAAAGGCAACTAACTTTATAATTTCACATGGTGCCCTCAATTTTAGGAAGCCTGAGCCCTGAGCCCCCTTACCGCCACCCCCCCCCGTGCCTTCACCAGGTGGGGCACATTTCCCTTAATTTGCTTGGAAACTCTGAATCTATGCCCAGCACTGCCTTCACTGCTGAAAACACAAGCTGGCCTGTGCATCAGCTCTGATCCTAGGAAGATTGTTATTTTAAGTGTGTGTATGGGTGTGTGGGTGCTGGGTAGGGGCACTTTTTCATCACTGAATGGTTCTCATGGTGGTTGGGTTTGTAACATTATATGCTTCAGTTTAGTATCTTCACCTCGGGGCCATTGTTTATGAGAGGTGCATTGTTTTCATTTGGGATCTTGCCCTAATGACTCTAGGATGGTGTAGCCCAACAGGCAATAAATATACCCCAAAGTGATACAATTGAAGAGGACCAGAGGGAAACAAAAGACAATCCTTAGCCTCTGAATATAAGAATGAGCCTATCTGAGGGGCGCCTGGGTGGCTTAGTCGGTTGAGCGTCCGACTTTCGCTTAGGTCATGATCTCGCGGTCAGTGGGTTCGAGCCCCGCGTCGGGCTCTGTGCTGACTGCCAGCTCAGAGCCTGGAGCCTGTTTCAGTCTGTGACTCCCTCTCTCTCTGACCCTCCCCTGCTCACGCTGTCTCTCTCTCTCTCCTGGAAATAAATAAAAAAACATTAAAAAAAAAAAAGAATGAGCCTATCTGAATAAAATAAAGTGCTTAAAGAAAACCTTCAAGACGGATGGGCTCACGGGTCTGTGAGCTCGAGTCCTGTTTCGGGCTCTGTGCTGACAGCTCAGAGCCTGGAGCCTGCTTTGGATTCTGGGTCTCCTTCTCTCTCTGGCCACCACCCCCCAAAAATAAATAAACATTAAAAAAAGAAAAAAAAAGAAAACCTCCAAGAAACGTAGCTTGCATTGTTCGTCTGTAGCCCTTTAAATGACACAGATTTCATCATCAACCCCAATTTAGACCTTGATTACAAGCAACTTGAAAAAAATTGTTCTTTGTTTATTTGCTAGGTTTGGCAGCTATGGGAAAACACAGAATGTGCATTTATAACTATGATCAATGGAGCTTTTAGGAAATAGGGTGATAGGCACTCAGGCACAGTGGTAGCATAGCTTGCTTGAATCCTGCGAGTTAGTCAGGAAGCTTTAATATGTATTTTTTTTTTTTTTTTTTTGCCAATGATGGTCTTTGAACATCAAAGCAAAATCTTCTCAAGCTATTTTTTCACTTGATTTTCTTTGATTTTTGTGACTGAAAGATATTTTGTCAATGCTTGCGTGTGGCCTACCTCCACAGCGGGGTGGGGTGGGATATTTGGGGGGCAGGGATTTAGTGGGGTTTTTTTTTCTGATTAAACAGTCATAGTCTTATCAAAGATAGATGAACTCCTATGTAAACTTTGAATTATGAAAGAAGTATAGCAGTGCCGGGTATTTGGCAATGAGTGAGGCCGGGTCCCAAGCAGAATCTCTCCTTCCTCCTGAATCAGGCTCTGACTGTCTGCCTTGTGGTATTCCTGAACGCCCTAGCAGTTTGGGTTTCACAAAGAGTAAAAGTAGGTGCCAGGCTGAAGTGCAGTGAGTGGCCAGGCGGCTTCTGGGCCTCATCCCAAAGATTTATTTTCCAAGAAGAAAGAAACCCACGTGTTGAAATCAAAACAACCAACTGAAGTGAAATACCTTGTAATCGGTTTATAACTAAGTGCACTTGGGTAGGTCGTTTGCAAAGATGAGTGTTATGGACTGAATTGTGTCCTTCGAAAATTTGTACATTGAGGCCCTAACCCCTCTCCGCCGTTCTTGGGTTCGGCCCCGCCGTTGGGCTCTGTGCTGACAGCCAGCTCAGAGCCTGGAGCCTGCTTCGGATTCTGTGTCTCCCTCTCTCTCTCTCTGCCCCTCCCCCCTCTCAAAAATGAATAAACATTTTAAAAAAGGAGGAGGGGAAGAGACACCAGAGGTTTGCCTACAGAGAAAAAGCCATGTGAAGACACAGTGAGACGGTGGCCATCTACAAGCCAAGGAGAGGGACTTCAAGAGAAACCAGACTTGCTAACAACTTTGAGGAGGGAGCATGGGGCAAGCTGAGGATGAAGTACAGGCTAAGAGCCATCTCCCCCCACCCCCCCGGGTGAGATATGTGGGACACTCCTCAGACACTCCCTGCCACCCAGGAACAGGGGAAAGGAAAGAAAGCAGATGGCTGATTAACTGAGATCACATTCATGCCAGACAGGAGTCTCCTTCAGTTTACAGATAACTTAGTAAACTGCAAGAAAACAGCAATCTTATCCATAGCCTAATCTTCAGAAGCCTATAGACGCCGGTTCCTGGAGCCCTAATATCACCCTCATCAAGATGTAAGGAGGTTTAAGTGCTTGACATGGTGATGTGGGAAACTAAGGAAAATGAAAACTTAAGTTCCCTTACTGCCTACAGCCTCGTGACAAGTCCTTGAAACTGGCAGAGTGACCTTCCTCTAGGAGCTCAGCTGCCTCGATGATGACACTTTGCTAGGGGCAAAAGGAAATCTTGGCTTAACGTTATCATGACCTCCCCCCACCAGGGTCCTGTGAGTTTCCTCAAACACAGAAAGCTTCCTTTGCAAACCATCTTTATGTTTACCCCCCAAGTATATGTTGGCAATTATACTCCAAGCGTATGGCCCCTGAGATACATCTGAAGGGGCTCATGACTGAGCTTTTCCTAAACAGTAATAAATGACGTTTTCCTAACAGCAGCTAGCCCCTCAAGGTCCTGGAAGCCTGGCTTCCAAAATTCCTTTGAGACTTAGGCTGTTCCTAATCCCCTCCCAACATGAAGGTATGTAATCAGTCACTCTTCACAACCCCAGTGCAGCTCTTTCCGCCCACGGGTCCTGTCCCCGTGCTTTAATAAAATCACCTTTTTGCACCAAAGACCTCTTTAAGAATTCTTTCGTGGGGTGCCTGGGTGGCTCAGTCGGTTAAGCGGCCAACTTTGGCTCAGGTCATGGTCTCAGTTTGTGAGTTTGAGCCCCGCATCAGGCCCTGCACTGACGGCTTAGAGCCTGGAGCCTGCTTCAGATTCTGTGTCTCCCTCTCTCTCTGCCCCTCCCCCACTCGCACTCTGTGCGTCTCTCTCAAAAATAAAATAAACATTAAAAAAAAAGAATTCTTTTTTGGTCATCGGCTCCGAACTCCACCATCTCCCCAAAACCCCATCACCTTGATCTTGGACTTCCAGCCTCTGGAACTGTGAAAAAAAATACATTTCCCTTGTTTAAGGCAACCAGTCTGTGCTATTCTGTAATGGCAGCCCTGGCAGATGAACACAGATGGCCAGAAACAGTCCCCCATATCGGCAATCCTGGCTCGTAGCGATGTGATTCCGTGGCTTCCATACCCAGAGGTGGAGTCTGTTTCCTCACCCCTTGCAGCTAGGCTGGCTTGTGGCCTGCTGTGACCAACAGACGACGGCAGGAGTGCCATTATGTGAGATCCAGAGACTAGTCCTCAAGAGGGATGCCCTGAGCCCTCCTGGAGACGAAGCCGGCCCAGAACCAGGACACCCCTGATGACAGTCGGCACCAACCGCCAGACTTGTGACCCTCCAGTTGACTGTAGCCAAGAGAGAGGAGAGGAAACTCCAAGCAAGGAACCACCAACTGTTCCCAGCTCACCATACACTGTTGTCATTCAAAGCCACTGAGTTCTGCAGCAGCACTGGAACCCCAGCTTCTCCCTCTGACCAGGGCTGAGTGGACCTGGCGGTGTTCTTTAAGAGAAAGTTTTGTTTTGGTGGCCGAAGGCCGGGTCCTTGGGAGGCCTGGAACTACCACAAGGAGAGAGACACCCCAGTGCCCCAGGGCTGGGAGTCCCCGTGTGACACTCAACACTTGTCTGCTTCAATTCTCTTTCCCCAGATTAAGAGTCAGTAGTAGCCTTTGCTGTCTTTGAAACTGTGGTGATCACTACTGGAAATTCCAAAAACAAAGAAAAGTTTCTTTAAGCAGTTATGAGGCTTCACCAGAGAAATGGCACTAAAAGGTATATTATGGACAAGTGATGGTATATAATTTGAATACTTAGTTATTAGTGTGAATAACCAAGATGAAGGTGCGTGTATACATTTGTTTGTTTATTTATTTATCTATTTGTTAATTTATTGAGAGGGAGCAGGGAACGGGTAGAGGGAAAGGGAGAAAGAATACCAAGCAGGCTCCATGCCCAGCGCAGAGCCCGACATGGGGCTTGATCCCACAACCTTGAGGCCATAACCTGAGCTAAACTTAAGAGTCAGACACTCAACCCACTGAGCCACCCAGGCACCCCTAGTGCTGCAGTTTTGTTTTTTTAAATTTTTATAGTTTATTTTTGAGACAGACAGAGAGAGACAGAACATGAGCTGGGGAGGGGGCAGAGAGAGAGGGAGACAGAATCTGAAACAGGCTCCAGGTTCTGAGCTGCCTGCACAGAACCCGATGTGGGGCTCGAACCCATGAACCATGAGATCATGACCTGAGCTGAAGTTGGATGCTCAACCGACTGAGCCACCCAGGTGCCCCTGCTGCAGTTTTTTTTTATAGTTTATTTATTTATTTTGAGAGAGAGAGAGAGAGAGAAAGAAAGAAAGCACAAGTAGAGGAAGAGCAGAGAGAGAAGGAGAGAGAATCCCAAGCAGGTTCCATGCTGTCAGCACAGAGCTGCACATGGGGCTCAAACTCATGAACTGTGAAATCATGACCTGAGCCAAAATCAAGAGTCAGATGCTTAACTGACTGAGCCACTCAGGTGCCCCTAGTTACTGTATAAGTTTAAATGTAGAAAGGGACACCCGACTGGCTCAGTCTGAAGAGCATTGCCTCTTGATCTTGGGGTTGTGAGTTGGAGCCCCATGTTGGATGTAGAGATTACTTAAATAAATAAACATTAACAAAACATAAGTGTAGAAACAGCATTTTTCAAGATCTAGAGAGAAAAGTGTTAAAATTGCCTGGTTATTTTAATACATTCATTCAGCGTGTTACAGAGTTCTTTACACTGTCCAAGAGTAGTTGGAATTTTTACTTGGTTTCAAGTTAAATCCGCAATGTTAAAACACATTTTCATTTCCTTCAGCAACTTGTTGGCATTGGGTGAGAGGAAACCTCTCCTCTTACAAAGGTGTAATTTCTGCTGAAGATTTTCAAAGACATTCTCTAATGCAATGTTATTAAGAAGGTCTTGGATTTCCCTGCCCACGTGAGCACTGACTTTCAGGCTGAAACTTTCCATTTCATATTTTGATTAAGCAGTGAGTAGGTTTGTTTGTGTCCAACATTCATTGAAATAGGAAACTGAGGGGCACCTGTGTTGCTCAGGTGGTTAAGCATCCGACTTCGGTTCAGGTCATTGCCTCATGCACGGTTCAGTGGTTCAGTTCGTGAGCTTGAGCCCAGCATCAGGCTCAGTGCTGATAGTGCGGAGCCTGCTTCGGGTCCTCTGTCTCCCTCTCTCTCAACCCCTTCCCCACTCTTTCTCTCTCAAAAATAAACATAAACAAGGAAACTGAAATACATCCCACTTTGCAGAGGAAAAGCTGTGCCACACGGCTGAGAGATCTCCAGAAACTCACGCAAACGAATGTGTGTATATACTTCACATGCACACTCACACACAGATGGGGGTGTGTGTGCTTGTGTGGCACATAGAGCCACAGATTGGTCAGGGACCTCAAGGGGGGGAAACCTAATATTGTGACTGAAGTGATTTGGTCGATGACACCCCCATCCTCAATACCTAATCATTTTTCTCAAATAGTTCAGTGAGGTGACTGCACCTGAGTTCAGGATTCAATCTTAGGCACAAGATTAGGCACCTGTAAAAGGTGTAGAATGCATTCGATCCACGGAATCAAAATGTATTCATTCAACAAATATTTCTGAGTGTCAGCCTTGTCCCAGGCACTGCGTTCAGCCTGGCGGTTAAAACCCTGGGCAGATCTGTTGCCCTCACAGGGTCTCCATCTAGAGGGGAAGATGGACAGGTCAGCAGGTATGAATTGATTGCTTGGCTCCAAACTGAGAGATTCACGATGAGTTAAAGTTTAAACGATCTCATTCCTTTTTATTTTTCCCAGCTTTACTGAGAGAGAATTGACAAATAAAAATGATATATATTTAGGGTGTACAATGTGATGGTTTGATGGATGATACGTTGTGGAATGAGGACCACAGTCAAGTTACTAACACCTCCCATCACTTCACAGTGATGTGTGTGTGTGTGTGTGTGTGTGTGTGTGTGTGTGTGTGTGTGTGTAGAGCACTTGATTTCTCTTCTCTTAGCAAACATCAAGTATACAACATAGTACTGTTAACTATAATCACCACACTGTGCATTGGCACTTCAGAATTTACTCATCTTATAATCGCAAGTTTGTACCCTTTGACCAACATCTCCCCACTCCCCTCCCCTCCGTCCTCCTGCCAACCCCTGGCCACCACTATTGCCTTCTAAAGACATCATTACGGAGCACCTGGCTGACTAAGTAGGCAGAGCATACAACTCTTGATCTCGGGGAGGTGGGCCTGAACCTGACATTAGATGTGGAGATTACTTAAAAATAAGACCTTCTAGGGGCGCCTGGGTGGCTCAGTAGGCAAGGTGTCTGACTTCAGCTCAGGTCATGATCTCACGGTTTGTAGGTTTGAGCCCTGCGTCGGGCTCTGTGCTGACAGCTCAGAGCCTGGAGCCTGCTTTGGATTCTGTGTCTCTCTCTCTGACCCTCCCCTGCTCACACTGTCTCTCTCTCTCAGAAATAAATAAAACATTAAAAAAAATTTTTTTTTAAAAAGATCTTCTAGGGATGCTTGGGTGGCTCAGTCTGTGGAGCCTCTGACTCTTGATTTCAGCTCAGACCCTGATCCCGTGGTTCCTGAGTCTGAGCCCCATGTCTGGCTCTGTGCTGGCATGGGGGAGCCTGCTTGAGGTTCTCTCTTTCTCCCTCTCTCTGTCCCTCCCCTGCGCTCTCTCACTTTCTCTCTCTCAAAATAAATAAACTTTAAAATAAATATTTTAAAAGGACAGCATTGTGTCTTTTATTTTTTTAATGTTTTTATTTATTTTTGAGAAAGAGAGAGAGAGAGAGAACACAAGCAGGGGAGAGGCAGAGAGAGAGGGTGACACAGAATCCGAAGCAGGCTCCAGGCTCTGAGCTGTCAGCACAGAGCCTGATGCGGGGCTCCAACCCGTGAACCATGAGATCATAACCTGAGCTGAAGTCAGACACTCAACTGATTGAGCTACCTAGGTGTCGCACATTTGTGTCTTTTAAAATGCAGTTAACTATGCTTCCTGAATTTGTTGAGCTCAGCAAAAATGTAGGGTTTTTCAGTTTCCACAACTTTGATTCTATTCTAGGCACAGAATTGAGCATTGAGTATTTCCCTGCTGGGGTAGATCTGATCTGCTCACTTCCAGGGAAATTTAGGACCCTCAACACCAAATCTGCCCTCTTATACAACGTGAAGCTGCTGCCAGGGCCGAGAGGTGGTAACTAAACCGACCAGAGCACCATCAGTGGTCCTTTCCCCAGCCACAGGGTGGAAATTTCTTTAGCGTATCTCTGCATCCACGGATTGAAACTTTCAGGATCAATTTCCCTTTTGGTGGACTATATAACTTGTGAAATATGGCCTGATGGTCTTCAACCGTAGTAACCAGCTGCTAGTTCGATCAGCTGTCCTCGATGCCTTCGCACACAAGAGAGCTGTTCCTGCTTAGGACAGGGGGATTGACCTGATGAATTGTTGAGGCATCTCTCCTCCATCAGATACCTGTTGCACATCTGCTACATGCCAGGGGTTCTGCCGGATGCTTTATCTACATTCCCTTTTTCATGACAAAGCCACAAGGTAGCTATATTGTCCCCATTTTAGTGATGAGGAAACTGAGATTCAGAGAATGTAGGTGACTTATTTGCTCAGGGTCACAAAACCAGCACGGATAAGGCTGGGCTCTGTCTTTTAACCCCAGCACCCCCTACTCCCCTACCCCTGCCTCTTAGCCCTGTTCATCTGTCAAACTCCTATGCATCCTTCAGATCTTATCTGAGATCCCACTTTCCCAGGAACTCCTTCCCTGGCATGCTGAGTTCAGGTCCTCTGCCTCTTCTGTGCACTCCCCAGGCTTCCTGGACTTGCCCCATCACATTTACTACAAACTCTCGGATCCCTCCTCTGTAATCCCCTGTAAGTGAGCAAGAGACTTGCAGCCTCATTTCGCAGTTTCAGGTAGATGAGGACATTAAAGAAATAGCTATTGGGACACCTGGGTGGCTCAGTCCGTTAAGCGTCAGACTCTTGATTTCGGCTCAGGTCATGATCTCACAGTTCGTGGGATTGAATCCCATGTTGGGCTTTGACTGCACAGAGCCTATTTGGGATTCTCATTCTCCCTCTCTCTCTGAAAATAAATAAATAGACATTAAATAAAAAGAGAAATAGCTATTGGGGGTACCTGGCTGGCTCAGTGGGTTGAGCGAGTGACTCTTGATCTCAGGGTCATGAGTTCGAGCCCCACTTTGGGTGAGGAGATTACTGAAAGATAAAATCTTTAAAATAAATAATTACATAGAAGTACCTGGGTGGCTGACAGCACAGAGCCCAATTCTCATTCTCTATCTCCCTCTCTCTCTGCCACTCCCCCACTCTTGCGCCCTTTCTCTCTATCAAAGATCAATAAAGAAACATTTGTAAATAAATAACACTAAGCCGTAAACCACAAAACTGTAGGGAAAAAACTGAAATAGCTATTGCATGAGTGAATAAATGAACCTGAGAATGACGCACTCCCCCAATCTCGGGTACCCCACAGTTCACCCCCTTACATCGGGCCAGCCAGTGCTGAGCCCCCTGGGGTGGGGGACAGAGTACAGAAACAAATGAGACCCACCCTTTCTGGTTCATTGCTAGTTAGGGAGACATTGCCGGAAACAATGATAGTGTAGAGTACCCCGAGCTGGAGGAGAGGATGGGGTGGGGGGCGGGCAGCTGCAGAAAGGAAATCAACTGACGTCATTGGAGATGAAACACATCGTTTGTTTCACCCAAATAATTGTTCTCAATTCAAATATGAGAACAATCATCTGAATAGAAATTGCGGACTGGAGAGGTGAGCTTCATGCCTTTCTGGTCAGATGCGGATGCCTAGGCGAAGTGCGCACATTTTTACCTGTGCGTGATTTCTTATTTACAAGGGGGCATTATTGCAAGTGATCTATTATTTGCCAGTAGTTTGAAGGCATTTTGCACGTCACTCATCCCCTCGTCCTTGCTTCCTTGGTCACACATCGCCCTTCCTCCTGACTCCCAGCTCTGGCCCTCGGGCCCTCACTAGGCTAGTCCCCTTTCTTCGGATGGGACAGTTCGGGGATGAGCCCCCTCCCTCCCAGAAGGCTGGAAGCAATGCGAGGACAGGAACAAAGAGTGACTCATATTTTTGTGTCCCTTCCACAGCATCTGGGGCAGGTCAGACCAAAAGATGGAGGAAGGTAATATGGCATGTGCCGGATAGATAACGCACTGCTGCCCTGTAAATGTGGCAGGCACTCCCGGTTGTCTCTCGGACCCTAATTCAGATTTTCCTGGCCTGGTAGTTTCGGATTTCACTCCAGTAGGCATCGGCGGTTTGCCTCCGCCCAAGGCACCATGAACTTCAGGCCCGGGCCAAATAGTACACAGTTCCCATCACTGACTGAGAAGCCTCTGTCTCTTTTGCTGTTTGTTTGACACCATTAATTCTTGTCACTCAATGTGGAGTTTTCTTTGGTTGTGGCATGGGAAAAGAGGTGGGACAAAGAGAACCCTGGCCTGGCCCTGTGCGTCCTCTGGCCCTTCTGATAAATCGCTGGCTGCTCCCCTACTCGCTGCTGCTCCTCCTGCTCCTTGCTGCTCCCCACAGCTGCCCTCTGCTGCCAGAGGTGCCACTCTTCACCGCCCCTGTAAGAGAGAAGAAATCAGTGCCTCTGGAACTTTAACTAGAAACTGCATCTGCTACCTCCTTTCACAGAGTGACCTCCCGAAGGCCACCTTTTGGCAGTGCCCGAGCCCAGAGGAGATTCCCACTGCCACCCTGGGGAAGATGAATAACCGAAGTCAAGGTTCCACTGAATCAAAGGGGAAAACCTATTGGGATCTTGCTGAAGATTCATTCTTTTAATTAACTTCTTTACTAACCAGTTGACACGGGTTTGAAATGTTCACGGGAGAAATTGCCCACGTTTGCGGCGCCTGGGTGGCTCGGTCGGTTAAGCCTCTTGCTCTTGATCTCGGCTTTGGTCATGATCTCGTGGTTCATGGGTTCAAGCCCCCAGAGTAGGGCTCTGCACTGATGGCGCTGATGGTGAAGGCACGGAGCCTGCTTGGGATTCTGTCCCTCCTTCCTGCCCCTCCCGGGTTGTGCGCTCCCCCCCTTCCCTATCTTTCTCAAAATAAATAAATAAACAGAAAAGAAATTGCACTCGTTTTAGGCCTTAATCAGCCACCACATTCTACTGGTGATTGCTTGGTTGCAGTTCTGCGTTGATTCCAAACAGCTTAGAAATTGTTTTTTAAAAAAAAAAGTTTATTAAATACCTTCCTGCACATGGCAGTTTGCCAGGTAATGCATAAGGATAATAAAACACCTGGCCTCTCCTCTCCAGAAAGAAAATCATCGCTCAGAAAGGGCACAGGCGTGCAAGATAAAAAGCAGAAACGGGGCTGAACCCATGGAAACAGGGAAAGCTATTGCCCTTATCATATTCCAACCAGAGACACATACATTCTGTAAACAGTTTTTTAAAAGGTAGAAAGCAAAGAACAGAGCCTCCAGAGGAAAAAAAAAATATTGATATTAGCAGTTGGGATTAGATCCCTTATAGTTGAATAAACAAGAACCCCATAGCCAAGAGTCCATGTTTTTCTATATTGTATTTTTCTGCCATCATCATCATCATCACCATTACATTACATGTTATTTACATCTTGGCAGCTACCACCTTGATAATACCTCCTTGTGGTCACCTGTGCCTCGAATCCCACTGCATCCAGAATTGTTGTTCTTTTCTCTATTGCTGTGTATTTGTGGGGCCACAGGAGAAGGACGACAGCCCTGAGCCACACAGCAGCAAATGGAAAATCAAACACAGGACATCCACTTTCCTAGAAGTGCTCTCAGCTTGCCCTGGTGTGCTGGGCACCTTCAACCTGGTGGTTTTCTTCTTCTTCTTCTTCCTTCTCCCTTCTTCCTTCTTCCTTCCTCCTCCTCCTCCTCCTTCTTCTCCAATTTTATTTTATAGAGAGATTGAGAGAGAGCACAAGCAGGGGAGAGGGGCAGGGAGGGGGAGAGAGAGAATCTCAAGCAGGCTTCATGCTCAGCCCAGAGCCTAACACAAGGCTCGATCCCATGAAATGTGAGATCATGACCTGAACTGAAATCAAGAGTGGGATGCTCAACTGACTGAGCCACCCAGGCACCCCTACTTCTTCATTTCATTCATCCAAGATTGCCTCTGGTCCTTTCCTTGAGGCGATGCCTGGCACAGGACCCAACTTGTAGCTATAGTTATGTTTTTCCTATTGTTCCTGTAGCAGATCCATCCTTCTGCAAAGGTTGCCGTTTTTAGAAATGATAGGGAGAGGGGCGCCTGGGTGGCTTAGTCGGTTAAGCGTCCGACTTTCACTTAGGTCATGATCTCGCGGTTCGTGGGTTCAATCCCCGCGTCGGGCTCTGTGCTGACTGCCAGCTCGGAGCCTGGAGCCTGTTTCGGAGTCTGTATCTCCCTCTCTCTCTGACTCTCCCCTGCTCACACTGTCTCTCTCTCCTATAAATAAATAAAAATATTAAAAAAAAAAGAGATGATAGGGAGAATATGGGTGACTTTATTATAAATTACTTTATGATAAATATTACATAAATTTCTATAGCATAAGAAAATTTAGATATATAATGTGGATACTAGTCAATATTTTTATGGACTAATGAATCCCTCCCCATTAAAAGGTGTAACCATGTATGTGAATGAATGGGAGGAGAGGTTAGCCAATTTTTAATATTGTCAACTTAGGACATTCAAAAACTAAGAAAGCCTCCTCAACTTCTAACTATTCCCACCATCATTTTATGAAAGAAAGTACATTTTCACATAAAAAAAAAAAGCAGGAAGGACATAATCTCAGAATATAGCCATGTCATCCTCCAGGGCTCCAGAGGTCCAGAAAAGGAAGCAAGAATAGGTATGAAGAACAGACACATGAAAAGATACTCAATATCAGTCATCATCAGGGAAGTGCAAATCAAAGCTACAGTGAGATACCACCTCACATCTCTTGGAATGGCTATTATCAAAAAAGCAAGAAACAACAGGTTTTGGGGCGCCTGGGTGGCTCAGTCCATTGGGTGGCCTACTTTGGCTCAGGTCATGACCTCGCAGTTGGTGAGTTCAGGCCCCGCATCAGGCTCTTTGCTGACAGTTCAGAGCCTGGAGCCTGCTTTGGATTCTGTGTCTCCCTCTCTCTCTGCTCCTCCGCTGCTTGTGCTCTCTCTCTCTGTGTCTCAAAAAATTAATAAACATTAAAAAAATTAGAAAGAAACAACAGGTGTTGCCAAAGATGTGGGGAAAAAGGAACCCTCATGCACTATTGGTGGTGATGTAAATTGGTGCAGTTAGTGTGGAAAACAGTATGGAGGTTCCTCAAAAAATTAAAAGTAGAAAAACCAAATGATCCAGTAATTGCACTGCTGGGCGTTTGCCCAGAGAAACCTAAAACATTAGCTAGAAAATATATATGTACCCCCATATTTATTGCAGCATTATTTGCAATAGCGAAGATATGGAAGGAGCCCAAGTGTCCATCCACAGATGAATGTATGACAAAGATGTGGTGTATATATACAATGGAATATTACTCAGCCATAAAAAAGAATGAAATCCTGACATTTGCAACAATATAGATGGACCTAGAAGGTATGATGCTAAAGTGACATAAGGCAGACAGAGAAAGACAGATACCACATGATTTCACTTTTTTGTGGAATCTAAAAAAACCAAACAAAGGAACAAAATAAAACAGAAACAGAACAGACTCATAAATACAGAGAACAAACTGGTGGGTGCCAGAGGAGAGGAGGGTGGAGGGATGGGTGAAATAGGTGAAGAAGATTAAGAGAAACAAACTCCTAGTTTGGAAAAAAAAAATGAAAGGCACCAGGGCGGCTCAGTTGGGTGTCTGATTCTTAATATCATCTCAGATCGTGATCTAATGGTCATGGGATCAAGTCCCAAGTCCGGCTCTGTGATGAGCATAGAGCTTGCTTGGGATGATTCTCTCTCTCTCTCTGCCCCTCCCCTGCTCGCACATGCTCCTGATCTCTCTCAAAAACAAACAAACAAAAAAAATCGGTGCAGCCATATGCCACTTGTCAGTGGCAATGATTTGGGGGGAGGGGGAACAGGAACAGGGAGATAGCACAGAAACCATGGTCTATTTGTGGAAGCCTGGAAAAGTCTGATTTCAAGCTAAGAAAAATAAATCTTTTGTTGTGAAGATTTCTGGGAAAAAATTCTCACGTTTCTAATGGCGGGTCCTTGGGGAAGTCAGCAGTCTCTGGTCACGGGAATGGTGGGTGGTAGCTGCAGCATTCCCCGGCGCTCTCTCTCTCTCTCTCTCTCTCTCTCTCTCATCTATGGCGCCAGGGTGAACCCTGGTCTTGGCTTCCAGACACACACTGTGGTTGGCGTTGCTGGGGCTGCTGGGGCAAGATAAAACCTGTCCGTCTTTCCTGGCACTGGGCACATTTTCATAGTTTTATCAAGGTATAGTATACATATTATAAAATGTACCCATTGTTAGTGTACAATTTAATGATTTTCAGTATATTTATAGACTCGTGCCAGCATCATCACAAGCTAGGCTCAGAACGTCTCTATCACCTCCAAAATTTCCCTAGAGCCCACATGTAGTGACAGCGCCCGCGGGAACTCCAGTCCCAGGCAGCCACTAGCCTTTCTGTCTCTACGGCTTTGCTTTGTACGGACATTTCATATAAATGGAATCATACAACGTATGGAGCTCTGTATCTAGCTTCCTTCGCTTAGTGCAGTGTTTTGGGGGTTCATCCATGTTGTCAGCATTTTGTTCCTTTTCTTATAAAATTTTTTAATGTTTTATTTCTGAGAGAGAGAGAGAGAGAGAGACAGCATGAGCAGGGGAGGGTCAGAGAGAGAGGGAGATACAGAATGCGAAACAGACTCCAGGCTCTGAGCTGGCTGTCAGCACAGAGCCCGACATGGGGCTCAAACCCACGAACCGAACCATGAGATCATGACCTGAGTCGAAGTCAGATGCTTAACCGACTGAGCCACCCAGGCGCCCCGCATTTTGTTCCTTTTTATGACTGACAGTAATCCATCGTGTATCAGATACACCACAGTTTGTGTATCTGCTCGTCATTAATGGACATACGGATAGTTTTTGGTTTTTTATTATTATGAATAATGCTACTACGAATATCAGCATATGAGTTTTTTGTGCAAGTGTTTTTATTCTCTTGAATAGATTCCTATTTGAAATTGCTGGGTCACCTGGTTAGTTTCTGAGTACATTGTCAAGAAACCTGTCAAACTCCTTTCCAAAAGGGCTATGCCATTATTAATTCCTAACAACAATGTATAAGGGTTCCAGTTTCTCCACAGCTTCGCCAACACTTGGTATCATCTGTCTTTTTGGTTATTGCCTTTCTAAATGGCATGTGGTGGCATCTTATTTTGGTTTTAATTCTAATTTCTTTTAAAAAAAATTTTAATGTTTATTTATTTTTGAGAGACAGCGAGGGACAGAGTGCAAGCAGGGGGGGGATGCAGAGAGAGAGGGAGACAGAATCTGAAGCAGGCTCCAGGCTCCGTGAGCTGTCAGCACAGAGCCCAAAGCAGGGCTCGAACTCACAAACTGTGAGATCATGACCTGAGCCCAAGTCAGATACTTAACTGACTGAGCCACCCAGGTGCCCCAATTTTAATTTCCTTAATAACTTATGATGTTATGTTTTCATGTGCTTCTTAGCCATTCTTGTATCTTTTTTGGTGAAATATCTATTCAAATCTTTTGCCCACTTTTATTATTTATTTCTTTTGTATTTTCTTAATAATATAATGCTTAATAAAAATGTTTATTTATTTTTGAGAGAGAGAGAGAGACAGAGCATGAGTGGGGAAGGGGCAGAGAGAGGGAGACACAGAATCCGAAGTAGGTTCCAGGCTGAGCTGTAAGCCCAATGCAGGGCTCAAACTCACTAACTTCGATATCATGACCTGAGCTGAAGTCCGACACTCAACCGGCTGAGCCACCCAGGCACCCCTTTTTGCCCATTTTTAAATTGAGTTGTTGTCTTCTTATTGAGTTTTAAGAGTTCTTTGTATTTTCTGGATATGAGTCTTTTTCAGATATGTGGTTTGAATATGTTTTCTTCCAGTCTGTGGTTTGTCTTTTCATTTTGTTTTTTCTGAGAAACAATATTTTATCTTACAATATTCATTGAAATAAATACTGGACGGGTATATGTCAAGTCTGCAGTGTGGTTATCCTGAAATGATAGAAATTTTATGGAGTGAACTTTTTACTTTTCACGTTAAAATTTTTTTTTTTAATTTTTAATGTTTTATTTATTTCTGAGAGAGAGAGAGAGAGACAGTGACAGTGTGAGCAGGGGAGGGTCAGAGAGAGAGGGAGTCACAGAATCCAGAGCAGGCTCCAGGCTCTGAGCAAGCTGCCAGCACACAGCCTGATGCGGGGCTCGAACCCACAAACCGTGAGATCATGACCTGAGGCAAAGTCAGACACTCAACCAACTGAGCCACCCAGGAGCCCCTCATGTTAAATATTTCTGTAATGTTTTTCATTTTTTAAAGATTTTATTTTGATTTTTAAAAATTTATTTATTTTGAGAAATAACACAAGCACATGAGCGGGGGGAGGGGCAGAGACAGAGAGAAAGAGAGAGAATTCCAAGCTGGCACCACACTGTTAGTGCGCAGCGCCATGCAGGGCTCAGTTCTATGAACTGCAAAATAAGGACCTGAGCTGAAATCGAGAATCAGACACTTGACCAACTGAGCCCCCCCAGGTACCCCATAAAGATTTTACTTTTTTTTTTTAAATATTTTTATTTATTTCTAGGAGAGAGAGACAGAGAGACAGCATGAGCAGGGGAGGGTCAGAGAGAGGGAGTCACAGACTCTGAAACAGGCTCCAGGCTCTGAGCCGGCAGTCAGCACAGAGCCCGACGTGGGGCTCGAACCCACGAACTGCGAGATCATGACCCAAGCGAAAGTCGGACGCTTAACCGACTAAGCCACCCAGGCGCCCCGATTTTACGTTTTTTTAAGTCATCTTGACACCCAACATGGGGCTCAAACTTACCACCCTGAGATCAAAAGTCTCACGCTCTATCAACTGAACCAGCCAGGTGCCCCTAATTTTTAAATTTAATGGGTATTACTGTTTTCTCTAAAAATATGGAATACCTCATGAATTTCTTGTGTCAGTCCTTGCACTGGTACCATGCTTATCTTTTCTGTATTGTTCCAATTTTAGTATATGTGTTGCCAAAGCGAGCTCTGTCTTTTCGCTTTCTTAGAGGTGTCTGTTTTTAAAGGTTGGTTGTTTGTTTATTTGTTTGTTTGTTTTAGGAGGCTTCACGCCCAGCGTGGAGTCACATTCAGGGCTTGAACTCCAGACCTGAGACCAAGAGCTCAGATGAGATGAGATGAGATGAGGAGTTGGAAGACTGAGCCACCAAGGTGTTCCTCTTAGTGGTGTCTTTTGAAGTGCAAACACTTTTAATTTTAAGGAAGTCAATTCATCAACTTTTTTTTTCTTATAAGAAAAAAAGAGAGAAAGAGAAAGAGAGAGAAAGCTCGTGTGGCAAGAGCAGGAGAGGGGCAGAGACAGCCAGAGAGAGAGAATCTCAAGCAGGCTCTGTACCATCAACGCAGAGCCCGATGCAGGGCTCAAACCCACAAACTGCAAGATCATGACCTGAGCTGCAATCAGGAGTCAGACACTCAACTAACTGAGCCACCCAGGTGCCCGTATTTGTTTTGTTTTTTACTTTATTATTTTGAGAGAGAGAGGGTGCAAGTGAGTGAGGGGCAGAGAGAGAGAGAGAGAGAGAGGGAGAGAGAAAGAAAATCCCACAAGAGGCAGAGAGAGAGAAAGAGAGAAGTGGGGCTCACCCAAAGCAGGCCTTGTGCTCACCTGATGTGGGGCTGGAGCTCACCCAGTGCTGGACTTGAACTCATGAGCTGTGAGATCATCACCTGAGCTGAAGTCAAATGCTTAACTGACTGAGCCACCCAGGTGTCCTGCGGTGTCTTTTATTAAAGTTTTTATTTGTTTATTTTTAAGTAATCTCTACGCCCAGCATGGGACTTGAACTCACCACCCCAAGGTCAAGAGTCTCACAATCTTCTGACTGAGCCAGCCAAGCACCCTTCTTTTGGGTGTCTTTTGAAAGAACTCTTTGCCTCTAGGTTGCAAAGATTTCCTCCTATGCGTTCTTCTAAATATTTTATAGGTTTACATATAGGTCTATGATCGATTTGAGTTCATTTTTCTCTATGCTGTGACCTAACGGTCTAGATTGACATTTTGCATATGGAGAGCCAACTGTCCTGGCACCATGTGTTGAAAAGACGGTCTTTCTTCCTAGTGAATTCTCAGAGTACCTTTGGCAAAATCAGTTAGCCATAAATGCAGGGGTTCTTTCTAGGCTCTCAATTCTGTCCTGTCAATCTATATGCCTTTATCAATACCGCACTGTCTTGATTACTATAGGTTTATGGAAAGTGTTGAAATTAGGTAGTAGAAGTTCTCCAGATGTGTTCTTTTTCAAAATTGTTTTGGGTATTCTAGGTCTTTTGCACTTCCATATACAATTAAGCTCGTCAATTTCCTTCCTTCTTCTTCTTTTTTTTTTTAATATTTATTTATTTTTCAGAGAGAGAGAGACAGAGACAGAACACAAGCAGGGGAGGGGCAGAGAGAGAGGGAGACACAGAATCCAAAGCAGGTTCCAGGCTCCGAGCTGTCAGCACAGAGCCCGACGTGGGACTCGAACATGACCCAGGGCTCAAACCCATGAACTGTGAGATCAAGACCTGAGCCAAAGTCAGATGCTTAACCGACTGAGCCACCAAGGTGCCCTAGGCTTGTCAATTTCTATAAAGCCCTCTGGGATTTTCTTAGGAATTTCTTTGGATCTACAGATCAATTTGGGGACAACTGGCATGTTAACAATATTGAGTGTTTCCTATTGACATAAAAAGTTTCTCCATTTATTTAGATCCTTAGTTTCGATCAGCAAAGTTTTTAGTGCACAAATCTTGAGTTGCTTTTGTTAAGTTTATTCCTAAGTATTTTATTCTTTTGGGTACAATTGTCAACCCAATTGTTTTCTTAATTTTCCTTTTGGATTGTTCACTGCTGGTATATAGAACTGCAATATGTTTTGCTTGTTGATTTTGTATCCTGAAACCTTGCTAAAGTCACTAGTTCTAGTAGTTATTTTGTAACGGATTCCTTAGGCTAGAATTCTCCACATATAGGATCATGTTGTTTGTGAACAAAGACAGTTTGGGGGAACCTGGGTGGATCAGTCAGTTAAGTGTCAGACTCTAGATTTCTGCTCAGGTTATGATCTCATGGTTGGTGGGTTCAAGCCCCATGTTGGGCTCTGTGTTGATGGCTCAGAGCCTGGAGCCTGTTTCAGATTCTGTGTCTCCCTCTCTCTCTCCTGCTCATGCTGTCTCTCTCTTTCTCTCAGAAATAAATAAAACATTAAAAAACAAAACAAAACAAAACAGTTTTAGCTTGTTCCTTTCCAATGTGCATGCTTTTAATCCCCACTCCATTTTTTTTTTTTTTGGCCAATTGCACAGGCTAGAACCTCTATTATATTGTTGAATAGAAATGGCAAGAACACACATCTCACCTTGTTCCTGAAACTGATGAAATAAACTTTTCCTTCACTTCAAATGAGAAGCCTGGGGCACCTGGGTGGCTTAGTTGGTTAAGCGTCTGACTTCAGCTCAGGTCATAATCTCACACAATTGGTGAGTTCGAGCCCCACATCAGGCTCCGTGATGACCACGTGGAGCCTGCCTGGGATTCTCTCTTTCTCCACCCCCCCAACCCTCCCCGGCTTGTGTTCAGTCCCTCTCTCTCTCTCTCAAAAATAAATAAACATTAAGAAAATATTTTTTAAACCCAGGAAACTTGATGCTGGAGTGCCTGGGTGACTCAGTCAGTCAAATGTTCAGCTCAGGTCATGATCTCATGGTTCCTGAGTTCGAGCCCCGCACTGGCTTTGCACTGATGGTGCAGAGCCTGCTTCAGATTGTCTGTCTCCCTCTCTCTTTGCCCCTCCCCCACTTGCTCTCTCTCTCTCTCTCTCTCTCTCAAAAATAAATAAACATTAAAAAAATACGCTTGATGCAAAGATATTTTTTGATCATGTTTGAACAATAGCAAGGGGCTAAAAATGCCCTTTTCCAACTTTATGCTGGTGTTATATATTAATCATTCTAAGAATTGTCTATTAACTGGCTTTTGCTGCGTAACAAACAGCCCCCAAACTTAGTATCTTCAAACACTGAAGATTAAATTATTTCTCATGATTCTCTGGGTTAGCTTGGTGGTTCCGGCATGGGCCGGCTCCACTGGCGCTGGAGGGTAGAGGATGGCCTTGCTCACATATCTGGCGACTGGCAGGCTGTTCAGTCTAAGAGGGGCCTCCACTGGCTTGGCTTAACCCTGCGCCAGCTGGCTAGCCTGGGCTCAGGGTTCCCAGGAGCAGTGTACATAAGCATGTCTCAAGCTTCTGCTTGCATCACATTTGCCTACTGTCCTATGGGCCAAATCAAGTCCTAAGGCAGGTTATGATCAAGGGTGAAGATGTAGATTCTACTTCTCGATGGGAGAAGCTATAAAGTCGCAATGCACAGTGGCTTGGAAACAGGGTAGAGTGGAGAAGTGGGGCCAGTTCTACGATCTACCACAAGTAGGTCTGAACTCTAACCATGACCTCTGGATGTTATTTACCTTGATTATGAACTTTATGTATGTCAACCCCGAGTGTGCAGAGATAAAGCCTACAACTTAACTAAAGCTTCCTTGGTTATGTTTGGTACAAATTAATTTTCCTCCAAATCGTCTGATCTTCAGTATAATGCTGAATTGGAGCATAGGAAAGAAACTGCTGGATGCTGTCTTGTTGGCTTCTAAAGTCATATTCAGATCAGAAGCAATCAAGGACCATTAGGGAAGTCTTTAGGAAAACAAAGACCTTGACTTCAGAGGCAGACATTTATTAGGCTGATGGGGCAACTGGATGAGGCTGAAACTTCCTGTAACTTCCCCCCAGGGCTCACCTGGGTGTTGGCCTGGACTCTCAAAAGATGCTCTGCGTTCAATTCTGCTGTTAACAGGAATATTTATACTCTGCAATGAGCAATAGAGTTAAAGAAATTAGCTTTGTAACCCAGCTGGATATTATATAATCATTTTTAAAGGATTTTGTTTGTTTTAATTATTTTTTTAAAAGATGTTTTACTTATTTTTTTGAGAGAGAGAGAGCGAGAGTGGGGGAGGGAAAGAGAGAGGTCCGGGACAGAGGATCCAAAGGCTCTGTGCTGACAGGGTGACAGCGGTGAGCCCATCACAGGGCTCGAACTCATGAATGGCGAGATCATGACCTGAGCTGAAGTCAGACCTCAATGGACTGAGCCACCCAGGCGTCCCTGTTGTTATTGTTGTTTTAATAGGATCCGCACTCAACTTGGGGCTTGAACTTATGACCCTGAGATCAAGAGTCATGTGCTCTACTGACTGAGCCAGCCAGGCGTTCCTTACACAATCATTTTAAGAATTATGTAGTAGCTTGTCAGTGGGTTTGGGCAGCTAGGTTTGATTGAAGAAACTGGGGTTGGAAGTAATAAAGAAGCAAATGGCACCTGGCACCTGATGCACTCAGTCTGGTTTTTTTTTTTAATTTTTTAAATGTTTTATTTCTGAGAGAGAGAGAGAGACAGCGTGAGCAGGGGAGGGTCAGAGAAAGAGGGAGACAGAATCCGAAGACAGGCTCCATGCTCTGATCTAGTTGTCAGCACAGAGCTTGATGCGGGGCTCAAACCCATGAACCATGAGATCATGACTTGAGCTGAAGTCGATGCTTAACTGACTGAGCCACCCAGGCGCCCCTCAGTCTGTCTGTTTTGCCCTCCCATCTGTATCTCCGGTCTGACCAGAGCTTGTATAAACCCTCTCTGCACAGACAAAATCATTGAAATGCTTGGGCTTCCTCCAACATGTAACAAAACATGTTAAAAGAATAAAGGACAGGAAAACCACTTGATTAGGGTGCCTGGCTGGCTCAGTCAGTGGAGGGTGCGACACTTATTCTCGGCGTTGTGAGTTTGAGCCCCATGCTGGGCACAAAAAGATTACTTAAACAAAACTTTTTAAGGGGCTCCTGGGTGGCTCAGTCCATTAAGTTCCCAACTCTTGATTTCAGCTCAGGTCATGAGCTCATGGTTCGTGAGTTCGAGCCCCACATCGGTCTCTGCACTGTCAGCTTGGAGCCTGCTTGAGATTCTCTCTCTCTCTCTCTCTCTCTCTCTCTCTGTCCCTCCTGTGCACTTTCTTTCTCAAAATAAAAATAAAAACTTACAAAAAGAAAACAAGCCTAATTTCTTTACATGGGGAAAAGATTTTTACTAGATACGTTATCAAAGGGTTTATAAGGATGGCAAATAATTTCTTTAAAAAATGTTCACGGGCACCTGAGTGGCTTAGTTGGGTAAGCATCTGACTCTTGATTTCACCTCAGGTCATGATCTCACAGTTGGTGGGTTTGAGCCCCGAGGAGAGCTCTGTGCTCTCAGCATGGAGCCTTCTTGAGATTCTGTCTCTCCCTCTCCCTCTGCCCCTCCCCTGCCCTGTCTCTCTCTCTCTCAAAATTGATAAATAAAATGTAATTTTTCCCAAATCTTAAATAAAAGAAAACCACATGACCATCTCAATAGATACAGAAAAGACATTTGACAAAATCCAACACCTTTTCATGACAAAAACAGTCAACAAACCAGGAATAGATTTCCTCAGCCTTATAAGGGCATTTACCAAAAACTGTACAGTTTACATCATAATGGTGAAAGACTGAATGATTTCACCCTAAGATTGGGAAGAAGACAAGGATGTCCACCCTCACCATTCTGTTGGACATAATAATAGAACTGCTAAGTAGAGCAATTAAGCCGGGGCTCCTGGGTGGCTCAGTCGGTTAAGCAACCAACCTTGGCTCAGGTCATGACCTCACGGTTCGTGGGTTCGAGCCCCGCGTCAGGCTCTGAGCCTGTTTCAGATTCTGTGTCTCCGTCTCTCTCTCTGACCCTCCCCCACTCATGCTCTCTCTCTCAGAGATAAATAAAATATTAAAAAATTAAAAAAAGTAGAGTAATTAAGCCAAAAAGAAAAAAAAAAAAGGGAGGGTAAGGGGCTCCTGGCTAGCTCAGCCAGTGGAGCATGCTACTCTTGATCTTGGGCTCATGAGTTCAAACCCCACGTGGGGCACAGAGCATAAGAAAAAAAAAAGAAAAAACAAAAAGTGAAAGGCATACAGATTGGAAAGGAAGAAATTAAACTGCTTCTATTCACAGACAACAAAATTGTCTATGTTCAAAGTCTCAAGGAATCTACAAAAGATAAACAAACAAAAAACACCCCTCCTATAACTAATAAGTAAGCTTAGTCTGGTCTCAATGTACAAGGTCAACAAACAGAAACTAATCACATTGGAAACCAATGTAGCCGTGGAAACCAATTGTACAACAAAAATGAAATACGGCAAAACGTTGGTTTGCAAGCATAATTTGTTCTGAAAACATGGCTGTAATCCAAAGCACTTGTATATAAAAGTGACTTTCAAGAACCATTGGCCCATGTGATCATCATTTGGTGTCACGTACTACTCATATTGCAAGACCTCACTCGCTTATCAAGTTAAACTTTGCTTGTCTTGTGGAACACTCACAAAAGAAGTTACTCGCAATCCAAGGTTTTACTGTACTTAGTTATAAACCTAATAAAACATGTACAGGGACTGTATGCTGTAAACTAGAAAATGTTGGTGAAAGAAATCAAGAACAGCTCAATAAATGGAGAAGCATGTTGTGTTCAGTGACTGGAAGACTCAACACAGTAAAGATGGCAGCTCTCCCCAAAGTGATCTAAATATATGGTGTTAATACCAGTCAAAAACCCAGCAGGAGCGCTTAAGCGTCCGACTTAAGCCCAGATCACGATCTCACAACTTGTGGGTTTGAGCCCTGCGTCAGGCTCTGTGCTGACAGCTCAGAGCCTGGAGCTGCTTTGGATTCTGTGTACCCCTCTCTCTCTGCCCCTCCCCTGCTCATGCTCTGTCTCTCTCTCTCTCTCTCAAAAATAAGTAAAAGTTAAAAAAAAAAATCCCAGCAGGAGTTTGTTAAATATAGACAAACTGATTCTAAAATTTCTATGGAAGGACAAATGAACTAGTGTAGATAATGTAATTTTGAGAAGCAAGAATAAAGTTGGAGGAAACACACTACCCAATTTTTTAAATTAAATTAAATTTTTAACTTTTTTAAAACTTTTTTTTATATATTTAAAAATATTTTTTAATGTTTTATTTATTTCTGAGAAAGAGACAGCATGAGCAGGCGAGGGTCAGAGAGAGAGGGAGACACAGAATCTGAAGCAGGCTCCAGGCTCTGAGCTAGCCAGCACAGAGCCCGTCGTGGGGCTCAAACCCATGAACCATGAGGTCATGACCTGAGCCGAAGTCAGTCAACTGACTGAGCCACACAGATGCACCAACCTTTTTTTTTTTTTTTTTTTTTTTTTTTTTTTTTTGAGGGAGAGAGCATGCAGGCAGGAGAAAGGGGCAGAAGGAGAGAGAAAGAGAATCCTAAGCAGTCTCCATGCTAAGTGCAGAGCCTGACACGGGGCTTGATCCCACAACCTTGGGATCATGACCTGAGCCAAAATCGAGAGTTGGACACTCAACCGACTGAGCCATCCAGGGGGCCCCAAACTACTTAATTTTCAAAATTATGGTAAAACTACAGTATGCAAGGGGTTCCTGGCTGGTGCAGCTGGTAGAGCATGTGACTCTTGATCTCAGGGTCCTGAGTTCAAGCCACACATTGAGCATGGAGTCTATTTAAACAAAACAAAACTACCGTACCCAGGACAGTGTGCTATTGGCAAAGGAAGAGGCACATAGATTGACAAAGCAGAAGAGCTCAGAAATAGACTCATTGTGACCTGAGCCAAAATCAAGAGATAGACTCTTAATCCATTCAATCCACTTGATTGAAGAGCCACCCAGGCACCCCTGTAATTATATTTTTTAAGAAAGTCTTCAGGGGCACCTGGGTGGCTCAGTCGGTTGAGCGTCCAACTCTTGATTTTGGCTCAGGTCATGAGTTTGTGGTTTTTGAATTCAAGCCCCAGTGGAGACTGCCTGGGATTCTCTCTCTCTCTGTCACTCCCATACTTGCATGCTCTCTCTCTCTCTTTCTCTCTCATTCTCGCTCTCTCTCTCAAAATAAATAAGTAAACTTAAAAAAAAAAGTATTGGAACAATTGCTCGTCCATATGTAAAAAATGAACCTCAATGGAAATCTCACACTTTATCTTTTTTTTCTAAATTTTTTAAACATTTATTTATTTTCGAGAGACAGAGCATGATCATAGGAGGGGCAGAGAGAAAGAGGAAGACACAGAATCCAAGGCAGGCTCCAGGCTCTGAGCTGTCCGCACAGAGCCCAACACGGGGCTTGAACTCATAAGCTGTGAGATCAGAGTCTGAGCCAAAGTCAGATGCTTAACTGACTGAGCCACCCAGGCGCCCCTAAAACCTCACACATTATACAGGAAGTAACGAAAAGCAAATGGATCATAGATCTATATTGCAAATATAAAACAATCAAACTTTTAAAAGAAGACGTGGGAGAAAATCTTTGTCACCAGGAATTAGGTGACGAGTTCTTAGACATGACACCAAACATACAATCCATGATAGAAAAAAAAAAATATGATTAAATTTGACTTCATCAAAATTAAAACTTTTGCTTTGAAACTTTTGAATGAAAACACAGAGACACTGGGTGGCTAAGTGGGTTAAGTGTCTGACTCAATTTCTGCTCAGGTCATGATCTCAGGGTCGTGAAAATAGAGTCCTGCTTCGGACTTCACAATGTCAGCTTGGACCCTGCTTAGGATTCTCTCTCTCCCTCTTTCTCTCCCTCTCTCTCTCCCTCCCTCTCTCTCTCTCTCTCTCTCTCTCTCTCTCTCTCTGACCCTCCTGTGCACTCTCTCTCTCAAAATGAATAAATAAAACCTTAAAAAAGAAAACAAGCCTAATTTCTTTAAATAGGGGAAGGATTTTAATAGATAGATCACCAAAGGGCTTATAAGGATGGCAAAAAAGCTCTTTAAAAAATGTTCAGGTGGTACTTGGGTGGCTTGGTTAAGTGTCTGACTTCAGCTTAGGTCATGGTCTCACTAATGGTGAGTTCGAGCCCCGGATTGGGCTCTGTGCTAACAGCTCAGAGCCTGGAGCCTACTTTGGATTGTATCTCCCTCTCTCCGCCCCTCCCTGCTCACGTTCTCTCTCTCTCTCAAAAATGAATAAACATTAAAAAAAAATAATGTTCTGGGGCTCCTGAGTGGTTCAGTCGGTTAGGTGTGTGACTCTTGATTTCAGCTCTAGTCATGATCTCAGAGTTCGTGGGTTTGAGCCCTAAATAGAGCTCTGCACTCATAGCATGGAGCCTGCTTGGGATTCTCTCTCCCCTTCTCTGCCCTTCCCCAATTTGTGCAGGCGCTTGCTCTCTCTCTCAAAAATAAATAAATAAACTTAAAGAAAAAAAGATGCTCAACATCATCAGCCATTAGGAATTGCAGATTACCAGCACGATGAGATATGTACATATTAGAATGACTAAAATACATAATACTGACAGCACCAAATTCTGGCACGGACATGGAGAAACTAGGTCACTCATACACTGCTGATAGGAAAGCAAAACGGCACAGACCCCCTGGAAAATGGTTTGAAATTTCATGTGAAGTTACACATATACTTACCTTGTGACCCAGTAATTTCAGTCCCAGGTATTTACCCTAAAGAAATGAAAATTTAAATTTTTCTTTTAATTTTAGAGGATGGGTAGGGGCAGAGGGAGAGAGACAGAGAGAGAGAGGGAGAATCTCAAGCACGCTCCATGCTAAGCAGGCAGCCCTACATGGGGCTTGATCCCATGACCCTAGGATCATGACCTGAGCCAAAATCAAGAGTCAGACATTTAACCAACTGAGCCACCCAGACGCCCCGAGAAATTAAAACTTATGTTCACACAAAAACCTGTACATGAATGTTTATAGCAGCTCTAATCAGTTTCCCAAAGCTGTAAATAATCCAAATATCCATGAATATATAAATGGTTACATACACCGTGGTATAGATTATATTCATATAATTGAGTATTACTCCAAACTTTTGATGCACAGCACAACTTTCATAAATCTTAGTGTCATTATGGTGAACAAAAGAAACCTGTCTGGAAAGGTCGCATACTTTAGGATTCCCTTTAAATGATTAAATTTTTTTTTTTTTAATTTCTGAGAGAGAGAGAGAGAGAGAGACAGCGTGAGCAGGGGAGGGTCAGAGAGGAGACACAGAATCTGAAGCAGGCTCCAGGCTCTGAGCTGTCAGCACAGAGCCCAACGTGGGGCTCAAACCCATGAACCGTGAGATCATGACCCGAGCTGAAGTCGGACACTTAACCGACTGAGCCACCCAGGTGCCCCAAGATTCCTTTTATATGACATTCTTGAACAGACAAAACTAGTGATAGGAACGGATCAATGATTTACAGTGGGTAGGGGTGGGAGCAGGGTGTATCTAAAGGTGGCTGAGGGGCGACTGGGTGGCTCAGTCGGTTGAGTGTCCGACTTTGGCTCAGGTCATGATCTCATCATTGGTGGGTTTGAACCCCATGTCGGGCTCTGTGTTGACAGCTTGGAGCCTGCTTCAGATTCTGTGTCTCCCTCTCTCTCTGCCCACCGCCAATTCACATACTCTCTCAAAAATAAATAAATATTAAAAAAATAATTTATCAGGTGTTGGGAGCCATTCTGAGCCCACTAGTCGAGAAAACTCCTGGTGAGGTTAAAGCAAGTTTGCACGGTCTCTTGCCAATCAGATGATGACCGATATCCACCCCCCACTCAATTATTTCTGCTTGAGCACTGACCCCTAGGGTACCTTGTTGATCAATATCGGGAGTGACTTGTCCCCTTATTCCGGCCCTGGTATGATGATTGCACCTTGTGAAGGAACTTATTGTGGGAACTTCTTCTTTTGATTATGGGAACAGACATTGTGTCTCCAGAAGGTCCTGTTTCCCTCCATACTTTCCCTTGAGCTATGAACAGGCTAATGACCCCTAGTCATAAAAGATTGACCTTTACGTGTACAATTCTGTTTCTACTGTTGTGTTCGTCCAAGATGTTCATACAGCTCAACATGTAAATCAACTAACCAAAAATGTCTCTCATGCCCTAGCTATTCAAGAAATCATAAAAGTAGACACAAAGGTAAATGCACTCAAAGAGGCTATTCTACATATTGGAAATAAGCTAAACTCTTTAAAGGTATGGTTGGCTCTCCGGTGCCATAAAGAATATAACTGGAAAATCAAGTCTTGCCCGGAGACAAAGAGCCTAACTTAGAGAGAAGGAACAGATAAGGGCAGAAGATAAGTTAGTACATGCACCTTTGCTAACTGATGGTGTATAGCAGCCCCTTCCCTAAGGCCTACTTTCCACAAACACCTTCCCTTACCCTGGCAGCTGTGATGAGGATGGATAAGAGTATCTACAAACCTATGAGTTAATCTGAGTGTTATTATAATGTGAACACCTTGTTATTTTCTTACTCAACTTCACTATAATTGGGGCTGTTCTGCAAAAAGACTTCTGTAAAACCTGTTTCTGTACATTTTCCAAAAACACCTTATCACAAAGAGCTATCCATTGTAAACATTCCGTTTCCTGATGCCATGTTAACTTTTGACCTATAAATAAAGACACCAAAACCGACAGGACAGAGATGCCTGCCTGGTGATCAGAAAGGATCTCGGGGCTCTCTCAGTCTCTCTCGCCGACACCGCCCATCCTTCAGGGACCCCTGGACCTGTTGGAGCCGGCACGGCCTCCGACAATCAGGGGCGCCTGGGTAGCTCAGTCGGCTAAGCGTCAGACTTCAGCTCATGTCATGATCTCACGGTTCGTGGGTTTGAGCCCCGCATCAGGCTCTGTGCTGACAGCCAGCTCAGAACCTGGAGCCTGTTTCAGATTCTGTGTCTCCCTCTCTCTCTGACCCTCCCCTCCTCATGCTGTCTCTCTCTCAGAAATAAATAAAACATTAAAAATTAAAAATAAATTTATCATCCTGTTGCAGGATTCTCCACAGAGTCGTGACACCGAGGCTTTTCTTTCCAGGGAGCAACTTCATTCGTGCTGGCACCGCTCAGTTGGGTTCGTACCCAAAGAACTGAGCGGCCCACAACACATGGCATAGTTTTTTATGCATTTTCTATTTCTTTGTCTCCCATATATGGTAACGCACATAAACATGCAGTCTGATTATGTTGTCTCAGTTTACAAGAACATGGGGTATGCAGGCACCTGGACGCATATCTAGGTGACCGTGAAGTCCTCTCTCCTCTCTTCTTCATTTTTTTTTTCTCTCTCCTTAGGAGGGGGGTTCCTACCACAATCCTATGACCATTTAAAAAATTTGAATGTCTTTGTTTGTAAGAGCTCTTCATGTGTTAAAGACATTGATGCTTTGGCTTTTGTTTCTGTACATTTTCCCAGTTATTTACCTTTTATTTTTTGTATTATAAATTTTGTGATACAACAGTTTTAGTTTTTATTTATTTATTTTTTTTTTAATTTTTTTTTGAAGTTTTATTTATTTCTAGGAGAGAGAGAGAGAGACAGCGTGAGCAGGGGAGGGTCAGAGAGAGAGGGAGTCACAGACTGAAACAGGCTCCAGACTTGAGCTGGCAGTCAGCACAAAGCCCGATGCGGGGCTTGAACCCACGAACCGTGAGATCATGACCCAGGCGAAAGTCGGACGCTCAACCAACTAAGCCACCCAGGCGCCCCCAACAGTTTTAGTTTTTAGAAAGAAAAAGAGTAGATTTTTCTAAAGATTGTATTTATTTATCTATCCATCTATTTAAAAGAGAAAGAGCAAGATGGGGAGAGGGGCAAAGAGGGAGAGAGAGAGAGAGAGAGAGAGAGAGACTCTCAAGCAGGCTCCATGCTCAGTGCTGAGCCAGCCTTGGGGCTCAAGCCCAGGATCCTGGGATCAAACCTGAGCTGAAATCAAGAGTCAGACGCTCAACCAACTGAGGCACCCAGGTGCCCCTAAGACTTTATTTTTAAGAAATTTCCACACCCAATGTGGGGTTCAGACTCACAACCGCAAGATCCAGAGTCGCATACTCTACTTGACTGATCCACCAAGGCACTCCAAGAGTAGATGGTACTTTGATCTTGAACCCCTCATGGATCTGCATGTTGGGTGACCTGAAGGATGGGTGGAGCACCCCAGGCTGATCCCAAGGCCCTTCTTGACCCTCTCACTTCCCCTCGCCCTGCCCCACCATCCACCGCCTTCCCTGACTGGCTCCCACTGGCAATGGCTGACAGAACAGTGCCTCCACCCATCCTGTGAATGATGCTGGGGCCTCCTCACCATGGCATTCCTTATCATGCTGGTAAACCAAGTGTCCCCCGGGCCCTCCCACGGAACACTGTCAACCAGTGTGTTTTGATGGGGATTTCCTGGATCCACACCATACACCCATTCCACTTTGCTTGATGCTTTCTCCAAGCTTTAGAGATAGCAGTGAAACTTCAAGAGAGCAAGTATCAAAAGAATATCCTGAAAAGGTTAAAAAGAAAAACAGATTAAATTTGTAAGAATAAGGATCAAAGTGGGATCTCTTCTGTCATTCAATTGGATGCAGAAGATAAGCTGCATTTTAGTCCTCAGAACAGTGTCAGGCGCATAGTAGACACTCCATCAGCACTGGTTACATGACTGAAGACGTTTCTTTAAAAATAGCTTTAAGGGGGCGTCTGGGTGGCTCAGTCGGTTAAGTGTCTGACTTCAGCTCAGGTCATGATCTCACAGTTTGTGGGTTTGAGCCCGCATCGGGCTCTGTGCTGACAGCTAGCTCAGAGCCTGGAGCCTGCTTCAGATTCAGTATCTCCCTCTCTCTCTGACCCTCTCCTGTTCATGCTTCCTCTCTCCCTCAGAAATAAATAAAAACATTAAAAAATTAATAAAAATAGCTTTGGGGGCACCTGGATGGCTCTGTCAGTTAAGCGCCCAACTCTTGATTTCGGCTCAGGTCACGTTCTCACCGGATGGTGGCATACAGCCTCGCACAGGGCTCTGTGCTAACAGTGAAGAGCCTGCTTGGGATTCTCTCTCCGTCTGTCTCCCACTGAAGCATTCTCTCTCTCTCTCTGAAAATAAGTAAACATTAAAACAAAAACAAAAATAGCTTTAAACATAGGTCTATATCACTTCCCAGGTAACCTTCAAGAGTGAGGACAAAATATAGTTATGAGCAGGCAAATACAGATTCAATACTCAGTGCCCAGAGACTCCTCAGTGCCCAGAGACTCTAGGTGAAAAATGTTCCCCAAGGATGTACTTCAGCTGACAGAGGAATAACAGAAGGAAGTAGTGGGGTGCAAGGGTAAAAAGTGATCAAAGCAATTGGTACAGAATGCTAGCACACATAAATAAATATTAACTAGGGGCGCCTGGGTGGCTCTATGGGTTAAGCGTCCGGCTTTGGCTCAGGTCATGATCTCACGGTTCACGGGTTCGAGATCCGCGTTGGGCTCTGTGCTGACAGCCCCAGCTCAGAGCCTGGAGCCTGCTTCGGATTCTGTGTCTCCCTCTCTCTCTGCCCCTCCCCTGCTTGCGCTGTGTGTGTGTCTCTCTCTCTGCCTCAGAAATAGATAAAAAATTAAAAAATTTTTTTAAAAATATTAACTATTTATCTTATTGATAATGGTATGTTTATTAAGCTTTTGATCACTTTTGATGACAAGCCAGGGACACTTGGTGGCTCAGTCAGTTAAGCCTCGGATTCTTGATTTCAACTCAGGTCAAGATCTTGCAGTTCATGGGATCGAGTCCATGGTTAGCATGGAGCCCGCTTTGGATCCTCTGTCCCCGTCTATCTGCCCCTCCCCATTTCTGCTCTCTCAAAGATAAACATTTGAAAACAATTTAAAAAATGGAAAAGTCACTTTTAATGACAAGCTAGAGATTAAATTAGCGAACAAATTAACATGAGAGATGGGAGGAAGAGTGTCCTGCTGTTACACATGAACTTAGCCTCAGTCCTTCCTTCTTGACCCAGAGTTTACCTTAGGACCTGCACTCGGAGGCCTGCGTGACTATCCTCAGGTGCGAGGGAAAAAACAAATAAGAAGACAAGGGTTAATGTTCCCTGTTAATGGTTATTTATGACAGTTTGCATACTTTGTCCTTGAGATCATGCTATTCCCTTGAAACTCCCCTACAGCTCTAAGCCGTGCTTTCAGAATAACAAATATTTTCCTACACACCAGGATAAGGGCCGCTCTTTATCACTTTGTAGCCTTTTTACAATAACCGCTCAATTCTGCCTCTGTACCCCTTGCTTGCCTGCTTGCTTGTTACAAAAAGCCCTACATCCTTGGGCTTGGGCCTGCACCTTTAGAGTTCTGTGTTAACTCTGTGCAGTCCCGGCCGGTAATAAAGACTCCCTTAATTCGATCTCAGTGGTCTCGGTTGTTCTCTGTGGCTCTGGGCATAACACTGCAATGCCGATGAATCTGTTCTTGTAAACTAAAGTGCTGTGTCAGGCTTTTAAGAAACAGGCGAAGGGCATCTGGGTGGCGCAGGTGATTAAGTGTCCAACTCTTGATTTCAGTTCAGGTCATGATCCCAGGTTCATGGGATCCAGCCACGAGTGGGGGCTCTGTGCTGAGCATGGAGCCTACTTGAGATTCAGTCTCTCTCGCTCTCTCTCTCTGCCCCTCCCCCCAGCTCACCCATGTGCTCTCTCTAAAATAAAAAAATAAATAAATTTAAAAATAAATAAATGAAAATAAAAGGCAGACAATAGGGGCACTTGGCTGGCTCATTTGGTGGAGTGTGCGACTCTTGATCTTGGAGTCATGAGTTCAACCCCTACCCTGGGTATGGAGATTACTTATTTACAAATAAATAAACAAATTGGGAAAAAAAGCAGGCAATAAAAAAAGAGAAACAGACTCAAGTATAGAGAACAAATTGGTGATGGGGATCGAGAGGAACACACTTCCAGTTCTAAAATAAATAAGTCATGGAGATGAAAAGTACAGCACAGGGAATCTAGTCAATACTGTTTTAAGGGTGACTGGCTGGCTCAGTCAGTGGAGTGTGATCCTGGGGTGGCAAGTTCAAGCCCCGTATTGAATGCAGAGATTACTTAAATAAATGAATAAAAACTAAATATATATATAGTAATAATTTGTGTGGTGATGCATGGTGATTATACTTACTGTGGTGAGAATTTCATGGTGTATATCATTGGATCACTAAGTCATAAACTTTAAGCTAATTTGTCCATTATACTTCAATTACAAAGGAAAAAGAGGGTGCCTGGCTGGCCCAGTCAGAAGAGTATGTGACTCTTGAGGTGGGGGTCATGAGTTCAAGCCCCACGTTGGGTGTAGAGATCACTTTTTTTAAAAAGCAGACAATAACATATTAACTGTAGTTATTGGTAGGAAAATGTAGGTTTCAGTTTGTCAAGAATTCTATAAAAGATTAAGAGGCGCCTGGTGGCTCAGTTGGCCAAGCGTCCAGCTCTTTATTTCAGCTCAGGCCATGGTCTCATGGTTTGTGAGTTTGAGCACCGCACTGGGCTCTGCAATGACAGTGCAGATCCTGTTTGGGATTCTCTCTCTCCCTATCTCTCTGCCCCTCTTCTGCTTGCTCATGTTCTCTCTCTCTCTTTTTTCTCTCTCAAAATAAATACACTTGATCTTAGCCAAAAGGCCGAGAAGCGATTCTCTCAAAAATAAATAAACTTTTTTTTTAAGTATCTATTTATTAGTGATTGTTTTTATTTGTAGCTCTTTGGGCGATGTTTTTTAAAATTAATTAATTAATTAATTAATTAATTAATGTTTAAATTTACATCCAAGTTAGTTAGCACATAGTGCAACAATGATTTCAGGAGCAGATTCCTTAATACCCCCACCCATTTAGCCCATCCCCCTCCCACAACCCCTCCAGCAGCCCTCTGTTCTCTATATTGAAGAGTCTCTTATGTTTTGTCCCCCTCCATTTTTATATTATTTTTGCTTCCCTTCCCTTATGTTCATCTGTATTGTATCTTAAATTCCTCATATAGGTGAAGTCATATATTTCCCTTTCTCTGACTAATTTCACTTAGCATGATACCTTCTAGTTCTATCCACCTAGTTGCAAATGGCAAGATTTCATTCTGTTTGATCGCCAGTAATACTCCATCGTATATACACACCACATCTTCTTTATTCATTCATCCATTGATGGACATTTGGGCTCTCTCCATACTTGGGCTATTGTAGATAGCACTGCTATGAACATTGGGGTGCATGTGCCCCTTTGAAACAGCACACCTGTATCCTTTGGATAAATACCTAGTAGTGCAATTGCTGGCTCATAGGGTAGTTCTATTTTTAATTTTTTGAGGATCCTCTACACTGTTTTCCAGAATGGCTGCACCAGTTTGCATTTCCAAATAAATAAATACATAAACTTTAAAAAAAAGTTTAAATAATGGGAATAGAAAATATAACCTCCAAGCCATTGAGAGAAAACAGGAAATAAAAACCCCTAAATCAATCCAGGAAAGGAAACAAATGTACATATAGATCGATAGCTTGTTGTAAAAATATTTATATCTATATCTGGATAGATTCAAAATAGGGCGTTATACTACTAGCTAAATTAAATCATCCTGCTAATTAAGTTAAAATGTCATTAGGTCTGAAGAATAAGATCAGTCTGTTTAGGCCTTTATTTTTGGGGGGATAATTTTGGTAATACAAACTTGTGAGTAACAAGCATAACATGATGGAGAAATATTATATAAAACTCTGTAGAAAATAATTCCACTTGGGGCACCTGGGTGGCTCAGTCGACTGAGCAGCCGATTTCGCTCAGGTCATGATCTCACAGCTTGTGAGTTTGAGCCCCGCATTGGGCTCTGTGCTGACAGCTCAGATCCTGGAGCCTGCTTCAGATTCTGTGTCTCCGTCTCTCTCTACCCATCTCCCACTTGTATTCTCTCTCTCTCTGTCTCTGTCTCTGTCTCAAAAATAAATATTAAAAAAAGGAAAAAAATTCCACTTTCATGTGATATATAAATATTATAAAACCCTAAAATGAAATGCATCTATAAATTTTATTTATTTTTAAAGATTTTAATTAATTAATTAATTTTTATTTATTTATTTATTTTTTGCTGTGGCACTTGAGTGACTCAGTCGATTAAAGTGTCTGACTCTTGATTTCAGCTCAGGTCATGATCTCTTGGTTTGTGGGTTTGAGCCCTGCGTCAGGCTCCAAGCTGGAAGTGTGGGGCCTGCTTGGGATTCTCTCTCTCTCCTTCTCTCTCTGTGCCTTCCCTGCTGACTCTCTCTCAAAATAAATAAACTTAAATGTTGTTTTTTTTTTGTTTCTGTCTTAAATGTTTATTTTTGCAAGAAGAGAGAGTGTGAGCAAGCAGGGGAGAGGCAGAGAGAGAGGGAGACAGAGTACTGGAAGCAGGCTCTGTACTGTTAGTGCAGAGCCTGTTGCAGGGCTCAAACTCAGAAACCATGAGATCATGACCTGAGTGGGTCTTGAAATCATGAACTGTGAGATCATGACCTGAGTCGAAGTCAGATGCTTAACCGACTGAGCCGCCCAGGCGCCCCTTAAAGATTTTATTTTTAAGTATTCTCTACCCCCAACATGGGGCTTGAACTCACAGCTCCGAGATCAATAGTTGCCTGCTCTACCAACTGAACCAGCCAGGTGCCCCTGCACCTAAAAATTTTAAATGTATATTTTTTATGAGGGATAAAAGGTATATGATTTGCTTATTTATCATCTCTCTAACTTTTCTAAACTTTGCAAATGAATGTGTTGAATTTCCAATAAGAATAAATACTATTTTTAACTTATAAAAAATAAAGAAATAGCAGGCACTTTGAGAATAGCTATAAGGGACATTATAATATGAAGGTAAATGGTGAGGCCATGAACATTGTACGTGACATGGTCTTAACTGTATAAAAGAAAAAATGTGCAATGTATTGCTGCTTATAAATATGCTTACATTATACTTAAATGAGCCCTGGGCATTTTGTATTCATGTTCATATATATTAGATATAATTGATTGTATGTAAATAGGGTTTGAAATTATGCAAATCAGGCCAATAATACAGAATAGATTTCTAGAAAGTTGAGATTTGAAATATTTCTCTTATGTGTTTGTATTTCTGATTGTTTCACTATAATTATTACATTTTTATTTTAAAATTATATACTATCCCGGGGCGCCTGGGTGGCTCAGTTGGTTGAGCGTCCGACTTCGGCTCAGGTTTTGCTCCCTGGGTCTGTGAACCTGAGCCCTGCATCTGGCTGTCTGCTGTCAGCTCTGAGCCCACTTTGGGTCCTCTTCCTCACCCATTCCCAGATGCATGCTCTTTCTCTCTCTCAAAGGTAAACACTAAAAAAAGACACGAACTTCCAGTTACTAAATAAACAAGTTACAGAGACGAAAAGTACAGCATTAGGGAATAGAGTCAATGAAATTGTAATAATGTTGTCTGGTGACAGATGGTGACTACACTTACCAGGATGGGCACTGAGTAATGTATCAAATTGTTGAACGACTATGTTGTACACCTGAAACTAATATATTCACTGTATGTTAGTTATATTTCAATAATAAATAAATTTTAAAATAATGTGTTCGAGTAAATCCAATTTTATTAAGACACAATTATGTAAATATAAGTATGGAAATGTAGAAATATATAAACATGTAAAGTTTGTATGAACAGGTAAAGAAATAAGAAATTCCTAGGATGTTGGGTTTTATTTGCCATTCTAGATCTACAATATATTCCTTCTTTTCTGAAAAGTCTCCAAGTAGCATGGACTTTTTTTTTTTCTTCAAGTAATCTCTATCCCCAACGTGGGGCTCGAACTCATGACCCCAAGATCAAGAGCCACAAGCTTCCCACTGAGCCAGGCAGGCGCTCTGGATGGGGGGGGGTGGATTTTTCTAGTAACATTAAAAACGCTTTCTGAAATGAAAGTAAAGGAAATGGCAAGCAATGGGATGCTATCTAAATGGCATGAGAGAGGGTTCCTGCTCAGTTATCAGTGATAAAACCACAAGACAAAGCTTGCGGTCCCTCCCCTTCACGGAGCGCGCACGCGCCTGTCCTCTGAGTAGAGTATGGTGCGCAGTGACAAACTGATCCCGACCATCTGACCGGTCCTCCGAAGACGTGCCCCTAATAGCTACTTCCCGCTGAACACACTTGAGCTGGTGCACTGATTCTCAGAATCCACTGGAGGGCTTGCCAGTGCTGGGACGCATCCCCAGTTCCCACGCAGTGGGTCTGGGTTAGGGTCTGAGAATTTGCATTTCAAATAATGTTCTCAGTGATGTGGATGCTGCTGATCCACGGGGCACACTTTGAGAACCCCGGGCCTCCTGTCTGGATCCACACCTGGAGGTGGACACCTGGGGCCTGCAAAGTGTGTGAGCCCCCGCTGGGGATGCAATTCTTTCCTCCAGGCCTTTGGCGTGCAGCACTTCTTGACCACAGCGGGGAAACTGCAGGGATCTAAGGCGGAGGGCAGGCTTACAAAGCCTAGGACAAGTAGAAATGGAATTCTAGAAATAATGTTTGATGAGAGTTTCCTGTTTAGACCTCAGATTGATTTCAGAGTCCAAAAAAACAAGCAAAGTACCGTAGCAACAAACAGGCTTCCTGCAAACCTAGCAGCGCGCAGCTTCCTTTCCGGAGGTTTTCAGGCTCGCTGGCGTTTTTTTTCAGACGCGAAGGGCGGGAGAGGAGACCGGGTGTCTATGGGGGTGGTGTGAGGGATGGCGGGCTTCTTGGCATTTCTGGAGCAACACTGTCACCAAGAGGAAACTCTGAGAGCCTCAAGCCATGCGCCCTAACTGGATGAGCCTGCAATACCAGAAAGGAATGCTTTGTTAGAGCAGAAAATCCGGACGTTCTAAGGATCCCGAATCCAAGTTGAAGATGATCCCACTCATTGTGGGATGGGATGACGTGAGCGTCCCGAGGAGGACAATTGCAGTAGATTGAAACACATTAAATATAAACGTGTTTAAAATCCACAGGTTGGGGCACCTGGCTGGCACAGTCTGTAAAGTGAGCAACTCTTGATCTCAGGGCAGTAAGTTCGAGCCCCGTGTTGGGTGTAAAGATTATTATGAAATAAAATCGTAAAAAATAAGATCCACAAGTTAGACTCTTAATTAACTATAGAGAACAAACTAATGGGTACCAGAGAGGAGTTGGGTGGGTCGGAGGATGGCTGAGATAGGTGAAGGGGATTAAGAGTACTGTTACCTTGATGAGCACCAGAAATATATAGAATTGTTGAATCACTGTATTGTACATTTGAAATTAATATAACACTGCATGTTAACTATATTGGAATTAAAATTTTTAAAAACTTAGATGGGGGTGCCTTGGTGGCTCAGTCAGTTAAGGGATTTCAGCTCAGGTCATGATCTCACAGTTTGTGAGTTGGAGCCCGGTGTTTGGCTCTGTGCTTACAGCTCAGAGCCTGGAGCTTGCTTTGGATTCTGTGTCTGTCTCTGTCTGTTCTCTCCTGCTTGGCTCTGGCTCTGTCTCTGCCTCTCAAAAAGAAACATTAAAAAAAAACAACAAATGAAATCCACAAGTTCCTGAATAAAAAACAATAGCTCATTAGCTTAAAATAGCCCACTGTTTACCTTGAGAGGATGTTGGAGGAAATAACTCTTTATATTGAAAACTGGTAAATACAAGGAAAGAATCAAGCCGTTAATCTGTTTTTCTTATACAAGTCAGCATTGGCCAGGGGGAAGTTCTCTTGGCCTAATAAATGAAGAAAGAAAAAAGGAATCAGAACATTCCATTTTGCCATCCCTTGAGATTAAATGGATAGAGGCACTGCTCAATGATTGATGACATCACAAAAAGCGATAAACAGTTAGGTGCATAATTACGGAGGCATGTGGCATCCTTATGAAGCCGTCCTGAATATATATACAAAATCAGGGCAATGTGAAGCCTGACTGTATTTGATGACATTTACAAATTATTATTTTTTTAGATGAGAAAATGGTATTGAGGTTAGAGTTTCTAAAGAGTCTTTACCTGGGGCGCCTGGGTGGCTCAGTCGGTTAAGCATCCAACTTCGGCTCAGGTCATGATCTCACGGTTTGGGGGTTCGAGCCCTGTGTCAGGCTCTGTGCTGACAGCTCAGAGCCTGGAGCCTGTTTCTGATTCCGTGTCTCCCTCTCTCTCTGCCCCTCCTCAGCTCATGCTCTGTCTCTCTCTGTCTCAAAAATAAATAAACTATAAAAATTAAAATTAAAAAGAGAGTCCTCGCCTTTCAAAAATACATACTGACATATTCTAGATGAAATAATATGATGTCTGGAATTTGATTCAAAATAATGTGAGGGGTGCATAGTAGGTGGGATATACATGAAATAAGACTGGCCATGAAATCAGAAAGGCCGGGTAATGGGTGCAGAATATTCATTTTTGCTGTTCTCTAGACTTCTGTGGTTTCTTTCTTTCTTTCTTTCTCTCTCTGTCTATTTAAAATGTTTTATTTATTTTTGAGAGAGAGAGCGAGGGGGAAGGGCAGAGAGAGAGAGAAAGAGAGGGACAGATGATCTAAAGCGGGCTCTGCAGATAGCAAGGATACCTATGTGGGGCTTGAACTCATAGCAAGGATACCTATGTGGGGCTTGAACTCACAAATCATGAGATCATGACCTGAGTCAAAGTTGGATGCTCAACTGACTGAGCCACCCAGGGGCCTCTCTCTCTCTCTCTCTCTCTCTCTTTTATGTTCCTTTCTTTCTTATATTTACTGATTTAAGTATTCTATACTCCCAACATGGGCTTGCACCCCTGACTCCAAGATCAAGAATCACATGCTATCCCTACTGAGCCAGCCAGGCGCTCCTTGTGATATGTTTCTGATATGCCAAAATAAAAAGTAGAAATAAAATGTGATTACTGGAATTATAACTTTTTTTAGAATTTATTTATTTTTAAATGTTTATTTTTCAGAAAGAGAGAGGGAGAGAACGAGCGAGCAATGGAGGGGCAGAGAGAGAGACACACACACACAGAATCCAAAGCAGGCTCCGGTTCCGAGCTGTCAGCCCAGAGCCCTGTTTGGGGCTGGAACTCGCAACGGCGAGATCATGACCTGAGCTGCTGAAGTCAGATGCTTAACTGACGAGCCACCCAGGTGCCCTAAGATTTTATTTTTAAGTAATCTCTACACTTAATGAGGTGCTCGGACTCAACGACCCCAAGATTAAGAGTTGCACACTCCACCAACTGAGCCAGGCTGGTGCCTCTGGAATTACGGCCTTTGGAAGAACAGTGCCCTTAATCAGAGCTAGCTTTGAACACACTCTGAGAACATACTCCAGTGATATATTCAGTACACATACAGCGTGCACGAAATGCGACTTAAAGTTGTTGATGCCCCCGTTTCATACGATGCTGAGTCATGTCACCCCCTATGAATCATTTCCCAAACACTTGGCACCAACTTCCTGTTAAGGAAATAGCAGCTCGGCCCATGTTTAGCTTTTCTTTTTCTGGTAAAGACAGATTAGATTCTAATAGTACTGTGTTTTGTATGGATGTGGAATTACTGGGATTCTAGTAAACACAGAGGTTCTCAACTTGCCCTGAAGCATTTCGTAGTTAATTGTACATATAGGAAATTCACGTTTCAGCCGCTTGCACCACCTGAAGCTTCAGTCCTCCGTGAGCAGCGTTAGCTGTTAGTGTTGCTTAAAACCCTTTAATGACGTCCTGCCAAATAAAAGCCACACTCCTTCCTTGAACCTACAACCCTATCCACTTCTCCCGATTCATCTGTCATCATGTCTTCCTTGTCTGATACACCCCAACAACAACTATGGTCACAATAGCCAACTATGTGCCAGGCACTCAGTGTTGTAAGTACTTTGCACATATTAATTAGTTCATTAACCCTCACAACAACCCATGAGGTAGGTAGATGCAGATGAAGACACTGGAGCACAGAGAGGTTGAATAACTTACTCAGAGCCACACAGCAAGTGGCAGAACTGATGTTTGAACCCAGGCTCACTGGCTCCAGAAGCTCCTTTCAGTTCTGCGAGAAATGACATAGAATTCTGGATCACCATGCACTTGCCCATACTGCATCTTTGGCTAAGAATTGTGGGCAAAAACTTACTCATTTCTTTTTATGATTTGTTAAATTTATTTAGGACATAATTCAGTATGATTATATAGATTTTTCCCTTTTAATACATTAACATAGTCAATTCCTGATAAGAAGCATCTTTACACTCCCACAATTAAATCTGTCTCCCTATGGTATATATATTTTTAATATGATGCTGGGTTGCTATTTTTAATTTAGGATTTTGTATCCTCATTCATATGTAAACTTGGGCTCCAGCTTTCTTATCTCTCTCATTTCAATTTTTTTTCTTTTATAGTTTATTGTCAAGTTGATTTCCATGTAACACCCAGTGCTCATCCCAACAAGTGCCCTCCTCCATGCCCATCACCTCTTTCCCCTCTCCCCCACCCCCATCAGCCCTCAGTTTGGTCTCGGCATTCAAGAGTCTCTCATGGTTTGCCTCCCTCCCTCTCCCCAACTATTTTCCCCTCCCCCTCCCCCATGGTCCTTTGTTAAGTTTCTCCTGTTCCACTTATGAGTGAAAACATATGGTAGCTGTCCTTCTCTGCCTGACTTACTTCGCTCAGCATAACACCCTCAAGGTCCATCCATGTTGCTACATATGGCCAGATTTCGTTGTTTCTCATTGCCATGTTGTATTCCATTGTATAGATAAACCATATCTTCTTGATCCATTCGTCCGTTGATGGACCCTTAGGCTCTTTCCATGTTTTGGGTATTGTGGAGAGTGGTGCTATGAACATTGGGGTACATATGCCCCTATGCATCAGCATTTCTGTATCCCTTGGGTAAATTCCTAGCAGTGCTATTGCTGGGTCATAGGGGAGTTCTACTGTTAGTTTCCTGAGGGACCTCCACACTGTTTTCCAGAGGGGCTGTACCAGTTTACATTCCCACCAACAGTGTAGGAGGGTGCCCGTTTCTCCACATCCTTGCCAGCATCTAGAGTCTCCTGACTTGTTCATTTTCACCACTCTGGCTGATGTAAGGTGGTATCTAGTGTGGTTTTGATTTGTATTTCCCTGATGATGAGTAGCGCTGTTACTCATTTTTTTTTTTTTGAAAGATATTACTTAAATGTCCCCTTCTTTCTGTAGCAGTTCTGGTTCTTCCCCCAGCAGACAAAACTTCATGACTTTCCTGCCTTTTTTGTTTTCTATAACAAAGCAAAACAACTTAAGACATCATACTTAGCAGCGTGGGCCTGAATCAGGCTCTCCATATAGGTACAGACCACTGCTTACACCTTGGCCTCCTTATAGAATTATTTATCTATCATGGAAAAATTCACACATATAGAAAAGCATAGAGAACCATATGACGGATCTCCATGTATTCATTATCCAGTTTCAACATTTATCAACTTAAAAAAAAACTACTTTCACCCATAGCCTTGACCTATTTCTCTATCCCACTGGATTACTTTGTGTTTTTAAAGTTTTTTAACATTTATTCATTTTTGAGAGACAGAGACAGAGTGTGGGTGGGGGAGACACAGAATCCAAAGCAGGCCCCAGGCTCTGAGATGCCAACACAGACCCTGGCACGGGGCTTGAACTCATGGACTGTGAGATCATGACCTGACCCGAAGTCGAAGTTTAACCGACTGAGCCACCCAGGTGCCCCTACTTTTTTTTTTTAATGTTTATTTATTTTTAAGAGGAGGGGAGGGTAGAGAGAGGGAAAGAGAATTCCAAGGAGGCTCCACACTCAGCACTGAACCCAATGGGAACCTTGATCCCTGAGGATTCAAGACCTCAGGGTCTTGAGATTATGACCTAAGCCATAATCAAGAGTTGGATGCTTAATCAACTGAACCAGCCAGGTACCCCTCCACTAGATTACTTTGAAACAAACCCAGGTACCATTTCATCTTATCCATAAATACCTCAACATGTTGCTAAAAGCGATAATTTGTGAACAAGGTAGCCCTACATCATTGTCCTATCTCAAAAACGAAACAATAATTCTTTAATAGAATCGATTACCTAGTCAGATACTTTTTCTACCCCTCATTATGTGCCAGCTTTCAGAATAATGCATTGGCTCACCAGCATCCTCCAAAGGTAGCCGATGATATTTTTTAGCATCATTATGAGCTCATGGCTAGTTGATGTATTTCAATCCATTGCAGTTACTATTCTTTTCGGGGCTCAGACTGATCAATTTTTGGCCAGTGGGAGCCTTTTAAACTTGGTTGATATGGGGGCACCTGAGGACTCAGGCAGTTGAGCATCTGACTCTTGTTCTCGACTCCGGTCATGATCTCACTATTTGTGAGTCTGAGCCCCACATGGGGCTCTGTGTGGATGGCACAGAGCCTGCTTGGGATTCTGTCTCTCCTTCTCTCTGCTCCTCCTCTGCTTGTGCTCTCTCTCTCTCTCTCAAAATAAATAAATAAACCTTAAAAAACAAACAAACAAACAAACAAACTTGGCTGATATGATCCCAGTAATCTTCAATGACTTCTTTGCTTTAGGGTATGACAAGATTTTTAAAGTAGAATATAAGCCATTTCATCTTACTTTTTTAATTGACTTTTCATTTTTTATTACTATTTCTTGTTAAATAACAAAAATTCAACTGAGTAAATTTTAAAGATCTAGTGGGCTTTAGTAATTGATTCATTAATTGGGCAGCTTCCCGTCTCACAAGTAGAGGAGAGTTCCAAAGGGCTGCAGAAAAGGAAAGGTTTTTAAAGGCAGGAGGGTGGCGCCTGGGTGGCTCGGTCAGTTGAGTGTCTGATTCTTGGTGCTGGTTCAGGTCATGAACCCAGAGTCGTGGGATCGAGGCCCATGAGTCCCATTAGCCCCACGAGCCCTTTGTCGGGCTCTGAGATGAAAGCCTGCTTCAGATTTTCTCTCTCTCTCTCTCCTTCTGTCCCTTTGCCCACCTCGCACACACACTAAAATAAAAAAATAAGTAAGGGCAGAGAGGGAGTAGAGAAAAGGAAATTATTAGCAAAGAATCCATTGTTTTAGGCAAGGTCACCGTCCTAAGAGAAATGGAAGAGGCCTACCAGTAAATTTCCTCGTACTGACCAGGAAATTCTCATGTTGACTGGTTACAGGTAACATTCCTGGGGGCGGGTTGTAACTGCAGTTAGGTTAGGCATTAAGTCTTTCTTGGTTTCCTGACTCGGGCCCTTAACCCTAGTGATGGCATTTTTGGCCAGTGGTTTTCTTTTTAACAGTATATGTGGGACACTTCACGAATGTGTGTGCCATCCTTGGGCAGGGGCGTGCTACGCTCTGTGATGTTCCAGTTTAAGTATATGTGCTGCTGAAGTGAGCACTTTATTGACTTTAAAAAAAACAGTTCTTTATGTTTTTGGTTAACCCTCCTATTAAAAATACATGGACAGTTTGGGGCGCCTGGGTGGCTTAGTCGGTTGAGCGTCCGACTTTCGCTTAGGTCATGATCTCGCGGTTCGTGGGTTCGAGATCCGCGTCGGGCTCTGTGCTGACTGCCGGCTCAGAGCCTGGAGCCTGTTTCAGAGTTCAGACTCTCTTCTCTGACCCTCCCTGCTCACGCTGTCTCTCTCTCTCTCCTAGAATAAATAAAACATTAAAAAATACATGGACAGCTTACTTTTTAATTTTTTAATGTTTATTTATTTTTGAGAGAGAAAGAGTGACACAGCACGATCAGGGAAGGGGCAGAGAGAGAGGGAGACAGAATCCGAAACAGGCTCCAGGCTCTGAGCTGTCAGCACAGAGCCCAATGCGGGGCTCAAACTCATGAACTGCGAGGTCATGACGTGAGGCAAAGTCAGACTCTTAACTGACTGAGCCATCCAGACGCCCTGACAGCTTACTTTAAAAAATAAAAGTTTATTTATTTATTTTTGAGAGAGAGAGAAAGAGAGAGCACAAGTGGGGGAGGGGCAAAGAGAGGGAGACATAGAATCGGAAGCAGGCTCCAGGCTCTGAACTGTCAGCACAGAGCCCGATGTGGGGCTCGAACCCAAGAACCGGGAGATCACAACCTGAGCCAAAGTTGGACGCTTAACCAACTGAGCCACCCAGGCGGGGCCCCCCCACCGACCTTTCAAAAAAAAATTTTTTTTAGATCATCAACATTTATTAGAGTATACACAATTGATTTTCAATAGGTTTAATGCAGAACTGTAAGGATTTTAAGTTAATTATTCATAGCTCTTTATAAAAGTAGTTGAAATTTTTCACATAATTCTAAAAAAAAATTTTTTTTAATGATTATTTTGAAGTTTCCAAACTAAACACAGAGTGGTTCCCCTTGGCAACCGGCCCACTTCCTAAGACATTTTCCAAAGTCTCCTGGTTAACATAACAAAAGACACCTTTTCCGCTTCCCTCACTAAGGAAATTCCAAGAGTTTATGGAGCTGTGAGCCAGGAACGCTGGACAAAGACCAAATATATGGGAGAAACGAATGACCAAATTTCCTATAAATCACAGTATCGCACCCTTGGATGTCTTTCTTGTATTGCACATATTTCTCCCAGCTTATCACTTGTCTACTGTTTGGGGTTTGGTATAGTTAGTAGTTTGGAAATTTCTCAACTATAACTGGTATAGTGTATCTTACACCATGAACTTTGCTCTGAGATCACATTTAGCTGTACCCTATACGTTTTGATGTGTAATGTTTTCATTACAGAAAAAAATTTAAATATTCTTATTCTAGATTTCCTGCAAGTTTTTGTTTATTGATGTATTGATACAAGAGTTATCTGGGACGCCTGAGTGGCTCAGTAGGTTAAGTGTCCGACTTCAGCTCAGGTCATGATCTCACAGTTCGTGGGTTCAAGCCCTGCATCGGGCTCTGTGCTGACAGCTAGCTCAGAGCCTGGAGCCTATTTCAGATTCTGTGTCCCCCTCTCTCTCTGACCCTTCCCAGCTCATGCTGTCTCTTTCTCTCAGAAATAAATAAAAAACATTTAAAACAATTTTAAAAAGAGTTATCTGAGAGATACTTTTTTACAGTTTGTTCCAAGCTCAAGAAATAATCTAAGTTGATTGCATTATGGTTGGAGAACATGGTATGTGTCCGTTCTCCTTTTTGGAACTGATTGAACTTTTCTTTGTGGCCTATATGGTGGTCAATGATGATGATTATTTTTTAAGTAATCTAATCTCCACACCAAACATGGGGCTTGAACTCACAACCCTGAGATAAAGAGTCACATGCTCCACCAACTGAGTCAGCCAGGTGCCTCGACGGCCAATGATTTTTTTTTAAATGTTTTATTTATTTCTAGGAGAGAGAGGGAGAGAGAGAGAGACAGTGTGAACAGGGGAGGGTCAGAGAGAGGGAGTCACAGACTGAAACAGGCTCCAGGCTCTGAGCTGGCAGTCAGCTCAGAGCCTGACACGGGGCTCGAACCCACGAACCGCGAGATCATGACCTAAGCGAAAGTCGGACGCTTAACCGACTAAGCCACCCAGGCGCCCCTCAACGGTCAATGATTTTTAATGTTCCATAGTTACTTACTAAAAGACATATTCATGGTTGTAAGAGAATAAAATTGATATAGTTTTATTAATTATACTATTTTCTTAGTAATCCTTATACCCAATGTGGGACTCAAACTCATGACCCCTGAGATTAAGAGTCTCATGCTCTTCTGATCGAGCCAGCCAGGCGCCCCTTAATATACTATTTTTGCTGTGTCTATGACATCTATCCTAGGGTGATAAATATAAAGTCTCCTGATGCTGTTGTGTTTCCATCATTTATTTCTTGCATTTCCTGGAAGTTATACATTTTGCATCTTGCCACCATATTATTAAGTACATACAGAACATGTATGGCTTGAATGGCTTAGTCAGTTAAGCATCCAATTTTGGCTCAGGTCATGATCTCCCACTGCTCATGGGTTTGAGCCCCGCGTCGGGCTCTGTGCTGACAGCTCAGACCCTGGAGCCTGCTTCTGATTCTGTGCCTCCCTCTTGTTCTCTGCCCCTCCCCCATTCATGTTCTCTCTGTCTCACTCAAGAAAATAAACATTTAAAAAATTGTCAAGTACATACAGATTTATGACAGAGCATTATTATGACATGTCGTATTTAGCATTTATGAGTGTTTCTGGAATCATTTTGTATTTCCAGTACTGAATTCTGAGCTATGTCATTCTTTGCTTTCTGGCCATTTGCTATGTCATCAGTTGGTGTTTATGTGGGTGCTCCTTTTCTTTAGGCTTCCAGGAAACCAATTCGTACAAATCTACACATATTGTTAGTGCTGGAGATTTGTTACAAGGCCTCATGAGAACATATGAGAAGATCGGGAATAATCTTGCTGTCTCATCATCACCCAGTCATTTTGAATTCCATCACTTCCAAAGCTGATGGCTCAGTGCAGCCCCAGAACAGCTCAGCATCACTGGGAAGTCATCAGCCTTCATATGACCCATAGTTCACGGTCCTTTGTCCCTGACTTTTTAAAAAAGATTTTATTTTTCAGTAATCTCTAAGCCCAGCGTAGGTCTCGAACTCATGACCCCAAGATCAAGAGTTCCCCTCTCCACCCACTGAACCAGCAGGGTTCCCCGAGAACTTTAATCATTGAACATATTATACAGTTTTGTGAGAATATTATTACCATCATAATTACAGAGGATGAAACTGAGACCTGATGAATTAACTCCACCAAGGGTAAACATTCATTGAAAGCATTCTTCAAATGTCTGGGTGCCTGGCTGGCTCATTTGGTGGAGCGTGCAACTCTTGATCTCAGGGTCTTAGATTTGAGCCCCATATTGGGTGTAGAGATTACTTAATAATAACTTCTTTTTTGAAAAATAAAGCATTCTTCAAATATTTCTGAAATAGCACCATGGGTCATGCCAATCAGAGCTTCAGAGCTACAAGTCCAATCCAGCATGAACTCCACTATCTTACTCCGAAGCTCACGTCATCAACTGCTGTCTACCATGCCTCCCTTTCATGTCACTTCTCAGAGGGAGGTTTTGATCACTGCCACCCCAATACGCATGTCCCTATTGGGGTAAGTTGTTAGGTCGTGTCTACGTGGGGTTGCCTTCTGCTCACACATCAACTTCTTGTCTCATAGCTGTGGCCAAGGTAACAGGAAGGTTCTCAACACACGGGGACAGAGCTATTGCAATCTAGACTGCAAGCACCAAATGGGGCCCCCTTCCTCCCAGGGAGCAATGCCATTAGCAGCCATTTCAATGCTTCCAGAATCTGGCGTGGAGCCTATGCAGGGAAGAGTTAGCATTGCAGTCTGGAGACTGTTGTCCTTAGAAAGACCTGCTTGTGGGGCGCCTAGGTGGCTCAGTCGGTTAAGCGGCCGTCTTTGTCTGTGATCTCACGGTTTGTGAGCTTGAGCCCACCACTGCGCTCTGTGCTGACAGCTCAGAGCCTAGAGCCTCCTTTGGAGTCTGTGTCTCCCTCTCTCTCTGTCCCACCCCCGGTTGCTCTCAGTCTCTCAAAAATGAATAAACGTTAAACATTTTTTTAAAGAAAGACCTGCTTGTAAGGTTGGCCTTTGGTTGGTGTTATGAACTGAATTGTGCCCCCCGCTCAAATTCCTATGTTGAAGCCCTAACCTCCCCCCCTCAGCGTGACAATATTTGGAGACGGAGCTTTTGAATTTTTAAAAAATGTTTTATTTAGTTCTGAGAGAGATAGAGAGAGAGAGAGACAGCATGAGCAGGGGAGGGTCAGAGAGAGAGGGAGACACAGAATCCGAAGCAGGCTCCAGGCTCTGAGCTGTCAGCACAGAGTCCAACGCGGGGCTGAAACCACGAACCGTGAGATCATGACCTGAGCGGAAGTCGGATGCTTAACCTACTGAGCCACCGCGGCGTCCTTGGAGATGGAGCCTTTAAGGAGGTAATTAAGGTTAAAGAGGGTAATAAAGAGGGGCGCCTGGGTGGCTTAGCCGGTTAAGCGTCCGACTTTCGCTTAGGTCATGATCTCGCGGTTCATGTGTTCGAGCCCTGCGTCGGGCTCTGTGCTGACTGGCAGCTCAGAGCCTGGAGCCTGTTTCAGTCTGTGACTCCCTCTCTCTCTGACCCTCCCCTGCTCATGCTGTCTCTCTCTCTCCTAGAAATTAAAAAAAAAAATTAAAAAAAAAAGGGTAATAAAGAGGGCCCTAATCCAATAGGACGGGTATCCTTATAAGAAGAGATCTCTCCCAGACATCTCTCTCTGCCAGTGCACACATAGAGGAAAGGCCATGCGAGAACATAGCAAGAAGACGGTTGTCTGTGAGCCAGGAAGATAGTCCTCCCCAGTAACCAACGTTGGTGACACTTGATCTTGGACTTCTAGCCTCCAGAACTGTGAGAAGTTTTGGTGGTTTAGGCCACCCAGTTTGTGGTATCCTATATGGCAGCCCAAGCTGACAGCTACAGGTGACAACTTCGACTCTGGGAGGGTTCCCACCATTCTCTACACACTGAGTGACTCACTGTGCCTTAACTGTTTGTACAAACACTGTGATTTCTGCCGAACACCTGCTTTCCTTCTGGAGATCTGGGAGTTTTGGACACGCTCGCCAGACGGTGCCCACATAACTGGCCCCTGATTTTAAAAAGATCTTTGAGGTTCCCTACAGACAATATTTCAGATGTGCTGTCATATTTCATTGCTCGAAGCATGCCCACTGGGAGAAGAGCCTTAGAAGTTTGCTCCTGGCTCCCTCTAGGCCAGGCCCCGTGCGCCTTTTCCCTTTGCTGATTGTCCTTCTGCTTGTATGAAATCATAGCCATGAGCACAACTGCATGGAGTCACTCAGAGTGAACCATCGAACGTGGGGGTGGTCGTGGGGACCCCAGACACAAAACATCTTCCACGTACTACCACGTCATCCATCTCAAAGCCCTTCCGTTCATTGCTTTCCTGCCCGTATTGCTACCCACTCCTCAGAGATGGGGTCCTTACCCTACTCACCATGGTATTTATTTCCAGGCTCTGGCACAGAGTAGCTTCCCATAAATGTTTGTGGAGTTACTATTTTTTCTTAAAACAACAGAAATTTATTATTTAATGGGTCTGGAGGCCAGAAGTCTGAAATCAAGGTGTTGGCAGAGCCATGCTCCCTCTGAAGTCTCCGGGGCGGGGTGGGGGTGGGGGCTCCTTTCTTGCCTCTTCCAGCTTCCGGAGGCTCCCAGCAATCTTCGGTGCTTCCTAGCTTGCTGATGCATCGCTCTGATTTCTTTTTCCGTTGTCACATGTCACATGACATTCTCCCTGTGTATGTCCGTACCTCTTTCCTTTTCTTATTTTTTTAAAAGTTTATTTTATTTTGAGAGAGACAGAAATGGGAGAGGGCAGAGAGAATCCCAAGCAGGCTCTGCACTGCCAGCACAGAGCCCAATGCGGGGCTTGAACCCGCAAAGCTGTGAGATCGTGACCTGAGCCGAAACCAAGAGCTGACTGAGCCACCCAGGCGCTCCTCTCTTTCTCTCTCACTTTTTAAAAAGATTTTATTTGTAAGTAGCATCTATACCCAATGCAGGGCTCTAAATTTACAGCTCTGAGATCAAGAGTCACATGCTCTACTGACTGAGCCAGCCAGGCGCCCCCCTGTGTCGCTTATTATAAAAAGACCAGTGATTCAATTTAGGCCCAGCCCTAATCCTGTATGACTTCATTTTAACTTAAATCTGTAACAATCTGATTTCCAAATAAGGTCACGTTCGTCGCAGGTACTAGGGGTTAGGACTTGAATATACAGTTGAAATAACAAGGGTTTGAACTGCATGGGTCTACTTATATGCAGATTTTTAAAGTTTATTTATTTATTTATATAAGTAATCTCTATACTCAGCATGGGGCTCGAACTTACAACCCTGAGACCAAGAGTCACATGCTCTTATGGCTGAGACAGCCAGGTGCCCATAGATTTTTTTTTTTTTTTGGATAGAAAAGGACAGTATTGTCAATGTGTTTTCTCTTCCTTACGATTTTCTTAATAACATTTTCTCTAGTTTATGTAATTTTAAGAACAGAGTATATAATACATAAAACATAAAAAATATGTATTAACCAACAGTTTGTGTTATCAGTAAGGTTTCTGGTCAACAGTAGGCTCTTGGGGCACTTGGGTGGCTCAGTCGGTTAAGTGTCCAATTCCTGTTTTCCTCAGGTCATGATCTCACGGTTCGTGAGTTTGAGCCCCCCCATCAGCCTCTGTGCTCACACCGCGGAGCCTGCGTGGGATTCTGTCTCCCCTCTCTCTGTGTCTCTACCCTGCTCTCTCTTTCTCTCTCAAAATAAAAAAATAAGCATTATAAAAACCAGTAGGCTCTTATTAGTTAATCTGGGGGGAGTCAAAAGGTATACACGGATTTCCTTTTTTTAAAAAATGTTTATTTATTGGGGCACCTGGATGGCTCAGTTAGTTAAGCATCTGACTTCAGCTCAGGTCATGATCTAGCAGTTTGTGAGTTCAAGCTTCGTGCTGGGCTCTGTGCTGACAACTCGGAGCCTGGAGCCTGCTTCAGATTCTGTGTCTCCCTCTCCCTCAGCCCTCCCCACCCCCTCTCAAAAGTAAATAAACATTAAAAGTAAGTTTTAAAAGTTTATTTATTTACTTTGAGAGAGAGAGATGGCGCGCATGCAGGGGAGGGACAGAGAGAGAGGGAGACTGAGAATCCCAAACAGACTGTGCTGTCAGCACAGAGCTTGACGTGGGGCTCGATCTCACAAACTGTGAGATCATGATGTGAGCCAAAATCAAGAATCAGACACGAAACAGCCTGAGCCACCCAGGCCTCCCTATACAAGGATTTTCAACTGTGTAGGGGATTGGGGCCCCTCATCCCTGCATTGTCCAAGGGTCAACTGTGTCTTTCCGGCGGGGGGGGCGGAGCACCATTCAACCCACACCATCCTGTTTCCGCTGTACCAAGATGCCTCGTTGTTCAATAATAATGATTATTGACGGTAACTTCTAATTTTCACTGAGCACACCTGTCATGTTGCAGACACTGTGCTAAGTACATTACATGCACTGTGTCACTTGATTCTCTGTCTCCGCTATAGACACCATTACTTTCTTCACGTTACTGATGAGGAAACTGAGGCCCAGAGAGGTGAAACTACTTGCCTGGTATCTTACATGGTTAGTGTGGCAGATGATAATTTCAAAAATGGTCACAGCAAGATTTCTGGTCCCATCTGCATTTCCAGAACCATGTCACTCCCCATCAAGAAGCAGAATCTTATTTTTTCCCCAACTGAACTTGGGCAGGACCTTGTGATTGCCTCAGTGAATAGGATTCAGGGGAAGTGATGGTACATCACTTCCAAAATTAGGTCATAGGGGCGCCTGGGTGGCTTAGTCAGTTAAGCGTCCGACTTTCGCTTAGGTCATGATCTCGCGGTTCGTGGGTTCGAGCCCCATGGGGCTCTGTGCTGACTGCCAGCTCAGAGCCTGGAGCCTGTTTCAGTCTGTGACTCCCTCTCTCTCTGACCCTCCCCTGCTCACACTGTCTCTCTCTCTCTCTCCTAGAAATAAATAAAACATTAAAAACAACAACAACAACAAAATTAGGTCATAAAGGGGACACAACTTCTGGGAGGCCTGAGTGGCTCGGTCAATTAAGTATCCGGCTTCGGCTCTGGTCATGTTCTGGAGGTTTGTGAGTTCAAGCCCCCTTGCCGGGCTCTCTGCTGTCAGCACAGAGCCTGCTTCGGATCCTCTCCCTCTGCCCCTCCCCTTCTGGTTCCCTTTTCTCTCTTTCAAGATGTTTGGACTTAGAACCCAGCCACCGTGCTGTGAGGTAAGCCCAAACCAAGTGTGCGGAAAGGCTCACATGGAGAGGAACTGAGGCATCGACTACAACCAGCATCTGCTGCCACACTTGTATGGGAGCCTCCAGATGACCAGTTCCTGGGCCTTCGCATCTTCCAGCTGGGGCCCCAGATAAGGAGGAGAAGAGATAAACCATTCTCGCGGATGTACTCATCTGAATTCCAGACCCTGAGCAAACAATTGGGAAGTTCAGGCCTGCTTTGACTTAGGCTGGATCCAGGGGCTGAAATAATAATACCCCCAGGGCTCACAATCCTTGCATTCCTCAGCTTTGCCTTCTCTATGCTGTCTTCCATTTTTCAGCCCCTCCTGGGGTTCCCTGGCAGCCTCAAGTTCTCCCTATCAGGTGATTTCTTTGAGGTTCATCCACATTGTAGCATATTTGTTTATTTTGAAGGAGACAGAGCGAGAGAGGGAGTGAGAGCCCAAAGCAGGCTCCACAAACAGGACGGAGCCCAACTCCAGACTCCATCTCACTGAACCGAGTGATTATGACCTGAACTGAAACCAACAATTGGATGATCAACTGACTGAGCCACCCCAAGCGCCCCATCTTTTAAAATAAAAATTTTTGAGAGAGAGAGAGAGCACCTGCACAAGCAGGGGGAGGGGCAGACAGAGGATCCGAAGCAGGCTCCGTGCTGACAGCAGAGAACCCAGTGTAGGGCTTGAACCCATGAATGAGATTATGACCTGAGCCAAAGTCAGACACTTAACCGATTGAGCCACCCAGGCACCCCAAGTGCCCCATCTTTTTATGGCTGAATACTATTCCATCATAGGGATAGACCACATTTAGTTTATCCATTAATTGGTTGAAGTGTCCCCTTAAATTCTGCACTCTAGGGATGCACGGCTGGCTCAGTCAGTAGAGCACGCAACTCTTGATCTTGGGGTTGTAGTATGGAGCCCCACACTGGATGTAAAGATTACTTAAAAATAAAACCTTTTTTAAAGTGTATTTATTTATTTTGAAAGTGTGTGTCTCCACATACACAAGTGGAGAAGGGACAGAGAGAGAGGCAAAAAGAGAACCCCAAGCACATTCCACACTGCCAGCACACAGCCTGACATGGGACTCGATCCCACGAAATGTGCCAAGATCATGACCCAAGCCAAAATGAAGAGTCAGATGCTCAATGACTGAGCCACCCAGGTGTCCCCAAAATAAAACCTTTAAAAAAATAAAAATAAAAAACAAATTCTGTACCCTAGACACTTTATTTGCTGCCTCCTAGTCCTACGAGGTGGTTCAAGGAAGCAGTAAAGTCTAAAATGAGTATTCCTGATGGGCAGGTGGCTCTACTCCAATCCTTGACTCAGGGACCCCCAGCCCCTGATATCTCATGGCTATGCCTTGTCCACCAATCTGCGTAATAACTCTGCTGAGTCTTTAAGTGTGTCTATGGAAAGCAACCTGTGTACAAAAATATAAACAAACACCCAGATTAGCAGGAAGAATAATTATTTGCTTTTGAGAGAGCGTGAGAGTACAAGCAGGGGGAAGGGCAGAGAGCAAGAGGAAGACACAGAATCCAAAGCCGGCTGCAGGCTCCGAGCCGTCAGCTCAGAGCCCAATGCAGGGCTTGAACTCATGAACCATGAAATCATGACCTGAGCCGAAGACTGATGATTAACCGACTGAGCCATCCAGGCGCCCTTGCAGGCCTTAATTATAGATTAAGTATAGTCTTTAAATGCTTCATATTTTTAATACATCCAATAACTCGTGGTGAATGAGAATTATTCAATAGCTCTTTGGTGGGGCTTTAAGAATGATATAGAACTGTTCTTAGCACATCTCCACAAATGGTAGCAGTTGACAAACTTAAACATGAAGGCCTTTCCACTTCAGAAAGCTAAATAAATCCCCTTGTTTTCTTCATTTCACCTCACCCTTGAACTGGAGACCCAGATTTACAAAGTTTTACTGAACATTTTTAACCAATAGCGTTTGTACTAGCTATCTTTTGTTGTGCAACAAATCATTCCCAAAACTTAGTGCCTTAAAACCACAAAAGCATAGGGGCTCCTGGGTGGCTCAGTCGGTTGGGCAGCCGACTTCGGCTCAGGTCATGATCTCACGGTTCGTGGGTTCGAGCCCCGCATCGGGCTCTGTGCTGACAGCCAGCTCAGAGCCTGGAGCCTACTTCAGATTCTGTGTCTCCTCTCTCTCTGCTCTTCCCCCACTTGTGCTCTCTCTCTGTTTCTCTCTCTCTCTCTCTCTAAGATAAATAAACATTTAGAAAACAAAGTGACACACTGGGGTACATAATTTTGGCTTCAGTTGGTTAAAATCTAAACTTTAGCTCAAGTCATAGTCTCGTGGACAGCTCAGAGCCTGGAGCCTGCTTCAGGTCTGTGTCTCCATACTCCCTCTGACCCTCCTGCTCACTCTCGAAAATAAAAACATTTTTAAAAAGTGAGACACGAAGTCTAGCCCACTTTCTTTTTCTTTTTTTTAATGTTTTATTTATTTCTGGGAGAGAGAAGAGACAGTATGGCTGGGGGTCAGAGAGAGTGCGAACTCTGAAACAGGCTTCGAATGCGAGCTGGCAGCGCAGCACACGGAGCCCAGCAGCGCGGGCTCGGCCACAACCACGAGACTGACCTAGCAAAAGTCGGACCTTAACCCCGACCAAGCCCTCCAGGCTCTCTGATCCCTGACCTCAACAAAGGTGGAGATTAAGCCCCATCTCATTTTCAGTGTATTTATTTATTTATTTTGAGAGAAGAGATGGGGGAGAGAAAGAGAGCATGATCAGGGGAGGGGAGAGAGGGAGAGAAAGGAAATCCCAAGCAGGGCTCAAACCCACAAACCATGAGATCACAACCTGAGCCAAAGTCAGATGCTTAACTGACTCATCCACCCACCGGGTGCCCCTAAACACCATCTCTTAAGTGGAGGATTATTACAGAATTCATGGACATATTTTAAAACCACCATTCTAATATATTACAACTTAACTTTAATAATTTCCTAATGAAAGATGATACTGGGGGGCGCTTGAGTGGCTCTGTCAGTTGAGCGTCTGACTCTTGATTTCAGCTCAGGTCATGATCCCAGGATTGTGGGATCAAGCCCTGTGTCAGGCTCTGTGCTGAGCATGGAGCCTGCTTAAGATTCTCTCTCTCTCCCTGTCTCTTTCTGTCTCTGTCCCTCTGTCCCTCTCCCCTGCTCATGTGCTCTCCCTAAAATATCAATCAATAAACAAACGTATTTTATATGCAGTGTATATTTTAAATTTTTTAAAAATGAACTTTATTCTTCAAGGGAGAGAGGAAGACAGAACTTGGCATGAAACAGGAGGGTCAAGAGAGAGGGAGTCACAGACTGAGGCGCAAACCGGGCTCTGAGCTGGCAGGCAGCACAGAGCCGACGCGGGGCTCCAACGCACGAACTGCGAGATCATGACCTAAGCAAAAGTCGGACGCTTAACCGACTAAGCCACCCAGGCGCCCCTGCAGTGTATATTTTACATGGAATATATTTTGCATGCACGCCACAGGCAATGCAAGCAGAACCCCTACACTGGTCCCAGGGTCTCTGACCCTCCCCTGCTCACGCTGTCTCCTCTCTCTCTGCTTCTCCCCCACTAGTGCTCTGTCTCTGTCTTTCAAAAATAAATAAACGTTAAACAATTTATTAAAAAAAAAAAAAAAACAGGCCGACTTGGCTCATCAATGTTGTGACATCGGCCCCCCAGGTAATGGACATTCTTTGTACAGATGGGGCTTCTCTTCTCACTCTGCCACGGGCCCTTTGCACATGCTCCTTGCTGGTGGTGGGATGTGGAAGGCAGGGGTCCAATTAAGCCTGCAGTAGATATCACTCTAGGAAGGCAGTGATTATTGGTTAAAGAGTTCAAGACAATACATTGTTGGAAGATGTGGCTTTTTTTTTCTTTTTTTTTGAGAGAGAGAGAGAGAGAGAGACAGCGAGTGGGTCAGGGGCAAAGAGAGGGAAACAGAGGATCCAGAACGGGCTCTGCACTGACAGCAGAGAGCCTGACATGAGGCTTGTACCCACGACCTGCAAGATCATGACCTGAGTTGAAGGCAGACACGTTACTGACTGAGCCACCCGGGTGCCCCATGTTGTTTTTTTTTTTTTTTTTTTTTTTTAAGTCTTTTATTGGGTCTCCTGGTGGCTCAGTCGTTTAAGCGTTCTTGACTCCTTGATTCGCTCAGGTCATCATATGGCGGTGCAGAGCCTGCTTAGAATTCTCTCTCTCCATCCCTCTCTCTCTGCCCCTCCTCCACTCACGCTGTGACCTGTCTCTCAAAATAAATAAATTAAAAAAAAATAAAGTCTATTTATTTTGAGAGAGACACACGCACAGACAGAGAGGGAGCAGGGGAGGGATGGATAGAGGGAGAGAGAGAATCCCATGCAGGCTTCCCACTGCCAGTGCAAAGCTGGATGCGGAGCTCGAACTCATGAACCATGAGATCATGACCTGAGCCAAGGTCAAGAGTCAGACGTTTAACCAACTGAGCCACCCAGGCGCCCCAAGATGTGTGTTTTAATACTGATGCCATAAAATTCCAAACCGCAAATTTAACATGAAGTATCGTTTACATTTTCCTGCATGGCCTGCACAAGACTTGCTTTGGTGGCCCCTTATCAACAAAACCCAGTAACAACTTCTGTAGGAGTCGTCACTGGAGCCAGTAGTTATGGACAGCCTAACGGGTGATGGAGTGTCATGAGTAAGATGTAGCCAGCATTAAATAAATGGTATTAGGGACTTGAAAAGGCAGGAAGATCTATGTTTTTCT
>JAESUZ010000699.1:0-28985 GCA_017311185.1 Proteles cristata cristata | reverse complement strand
GGTCTTAACGGACACTAGTTTAGTCCAAGAATTGCTTGCCCATCTACTCTCCAGCTTGCCTCTAATGTGCTAGGAAATCTCCAAATAGTTCCCTCTGAGGACATACATTATTTGTATAATGTATTGTATATGTATACATGTATATGTATAGTGTATAAGTCTTTGTATTCTTCTTCAATGATACTGTGGCATAGTTTAAAAACATATTTCCCTTGGGGCTCCTGGGTGGCTCAGTTGGTTGGGCGTCCGACTTCGGCTCAAGTCACAATCTCGTGGTTCACGAGTTCGAGCCCCGGGTCAGGCTCTGTGCTGATGGCTCGGAGCCTAGAGCCTGCTTCGGTTTCTGCGTCTCCCTCCCTCTCTCTCTCTGTCCTCCCCTGCTCATGCTCTCTCTCCTCTCTCTGCCTCTCTCATGAATAAATAAACATAAAGAAAAATATGTTTCCCAGATCAAACAAGAAAACAAACAAAACACCTCAACTTCGCATGTTCAGGGTCACTTGCAGCTTCCAAGGGACGTTGGGGTGGAGGCCGGAAGGATAACGTCACAGGATAGGCTGAACCTGCCCTTGTTCTGTTTGGCCACCTTGCTTCCAAGATGATTCCGTATTCTTCCTTAAATAAACAGGGCCTTTCGTCTAATCACAGCGCGGGAGGGCGTGTGTGCGTGTATGTGCGTCTGTACACGTGCATGCACACTCGCGCCATATGGTTTCTTCCAACAGTTGTCCTGAAATCTTCAACTGTCATTTGGAACCTTACGTATGTGTCATAAATGAGACTTAGCATTTGAACATATGGCTACATTGAGGGAAGAGGGGGATGGTGGGAACAACGGGTGGAAACGAATGTATTAGAAAAGCACAAGACCATTATAATGGATTTACGTTGGAGTGGAGGGCATTATTCTAGACGATAACGACCAACGGAACATACACATCGTTTCTGCCGGAGAGCCACAAGAACAAAGAGGAGAGAGAGAACACGACAGCAATAAACTTTTGGAAGCTGGAAAACAGATGGGTAAGCGGTAACTGATTTAAGAGGCTCAACTCAGCTGAGTTCTAAGCCAGCAGTGGGAAAGCCAAGAAACGACCCATTTTGCCCCTCAGAATTCCCTCATTGCTCAGGGACCATGTACGAAGTCAGGCTCCAAAGTGTCGCCTTCACTCCAAACAGCCGAGAGACAGATTCGATCTCATTTTCACAGAAGACTGACGTTTTCTTCCTTGTAGTGAATAAGAAGGACGGTAAGTCTCCCAGCCAGGGAACGCCAGGTACAGCAGATGGTATAAAAGCACTAAAATAAGCATAAGGAGAATAAGGGAGAGTTGACATACTAAATGTTGACTCAGCCAGCGTTCTTTTCCCAGCCAAGCTTCTCACAGGCTGGCAAAAGCTGGTAGGGGTCCTCTCTCAAGAATCTGACCAGTTTGAAGGGAAAATATATATGATTGCTAAGGATTCCCTAATGCTACAGTTCAGTCAGACTGCTCTTTCATGCCTCCCACTATTGAAAAACCTGCTAGTGTGTCCAAAGTTTTATAATCTAGTCAGACAAACAAGGGTCGCCAGAGAGGAGGGACAGGAAACAAAGTGAGCAAAAGAACCCAACAGAAAATAAGAGGAAACAAACTGCGGAGGGAAGAAAACTTTTTCTTAAAAAAGCAGATTATTTACATCCTCAGAAAGACAAAATATTATATCCACGAAACAAGAACCAGATGATATGAAAAAAGAACACTCAGAATATGCAAAGAGTTGAGGAACTGTTGGAAATCAAATGAAAATTCCATAAAATATTAGGAAGATAAAGTTGAAAAGATCTCTCAGAAAAATAGGGTGAAAGTATAAGGTTACAAATAGAAGCAAAAAGGTAAGTAGAGGAATGGTTCAGAAGTTCCAGATTTGAGGGGCGCCTGGGTGGCTCAGTCAGTTGAGCATACAACTTCGGCTCAGGTCATGATCTCACGGCTCGTGAGTTCGAGCCCCACATCGGGCTCTGTGCTGACAGCTTGGAGCCTGGAGCCTGCTTCGGATTCTGTGTCTCCCTCTCTCTGTGCCCCTCCTCTGCTTATTCTCTGCCTCTCTCTATATCAAAAATAAATAATAAAAATTAAAAAATAAAAAAGAAGTTCTAGATTTTAATAACGTGAGTTAATTTTACGAAGTACTTTAAGTCATTTGCTGAGGTAGATTTATAAATTGTTAAATTTTATAAATTGTGTCTTTTAAAGTTTTAGCTGTTTTTTTATGTATAGCTTATGTACAGTTTTCTGTAAGTAGTGGGGGAATGTATATAGTTCAAGAGGCAAATAGGTCTCTGAGAATTCTGAAGAGTAACAGCTGTCTTTCTCTCCCATTCCTGTGTTCCACAAACACGAAGCAGAGAGAAACAGAAGGGAAGACATCATCAGTAAAATAATTCCAGAATATTCCCCCAAACTGAAAGATTTGAATTTCCAGTTTGAAAGAGCTCATCACAATGGAGAAAAATAGATCCACATCAAGGCAGGGTTTTATTAAATCACTTGGGATGAAGAAAGAAATCTTTCCAGAGAGAAAGAGATCAAAAAAAACAAAACAAAACAAAACAAAAAAAACCACCCTGAGCTTTTATATAAAGGATCATGAATCATTATGGCATTTTATTTTTCCACAGCAAGGCTGGAAGCTAGAAAACAATGGAACAATGCCATTAAACTTGAAGGAAAAATCATTTCCAACCTAGAAGTCTACATTCTGTGAAACTATGAATTCAGTATGAGAGCAAAATGAAACATCTATAGTCTCAAAAATGTCACCTCCCGTGCCCTCTTTCTGGGGAAATTACAGGGGGAAGTGCTCACCAAAAAAAGACAGTAAACCACACAAAAAGGAAAATACAAAGCAAGGGGACAACCGAGTGAAGAGGAAGGCACAAAAGAATACCTAATATGGGGGTGCCTGGGGGGCTCAGCCGGTTAAGCCTCCGACTTGGGCTCAGGTCATGATCTCACAGTTTGAGTTCGAGCCCCGCGTCGAGCTCTGTGCTGACAGCTCAGAGCCTGGAGCCTGCTTCAGATTCTGTGTCTCCCCCTCTCCCTGCCCCTCCCCTATTCTCTCTCTCTCTCTCAAAAATAAACATTAAAAAACTTAGGGAGTTAAATTATAAATAAGAAAACAGAAACAACTAACACTTTTTTAAAGAGACACAACTTGTAAAACTTAAGAATTCACAAGAATATCTCAGCAAATTATTTAAGGTACTTCAATTTCCTTCTACGAAATTAACACAATGTTATTGATTAGTACGTGTGCAAATTAGGTGACAAAAATGCCACAATTTAAGAAGACTATATGGCAAACGAGCACACTACAAGAGATAAAAGAAGATTATGTTGTTTTGGCTATTTGTCCACTAGATCAACTTACTGAATGAGAGGTCAGCTTAAGATTAGTAAGACCCAGTAGAAGTAAACTATTAAAAACAACTTATTCTGAATTTCAAAATTTGTGTGAGGCTAATGACATGAAAATGTTAAGAGCTTCGAGCTGACGGTCAAGCAAGGATTCTCCAGGAGTCTTCGGTTTAAAAAGCAAGGTATTATTAAAGCACGGGGACAGAAAGACGCACCGGGGTTGTGAGGGGTGATTGATTATATACGTTCAGGTTAGAAGGGGGTTAGGGACAGTGTAAGTTTCTAAGGAATTTGGAAGCCAGGTTTCTAGAATTTCAAGGGCCTGGCTGTTGCTAGGAAAATGTCATTTACTGTCTAGTAAAACCCTCGTCATGAGACCCTTCAGATGTTTATCAGGGGGCCATATGCTTGGAGTATGATTGCCAACATATATCTTGGGGTGCGGCGTAGAGATAAAGGAAATTTCCAAAGGCATTTTTATACGTTAAAGGAGACTTATGGGATCTATGAGGTTGGGCTAATGGTAAACTAAAGTCTTAACGTCCAGGCAGCTGAGTTCCTAGAGGAAGGTCAATCTGCGTTTCTCAAAGACTTGTCAACGGGCTGTAAGTTGTAAGGAAATTGCATTTTGTCTCCTTTTGCCTTTCTTCTCCACATCGGTTAACAAAAATGATATACAGCAAACTGGCTTTCTAGAATATAAACTACAAAAAGATAGCTATGAAAAAGATATTTGTCTCTCAGGGCTCCTGGGTGGGTCCATTGGTTGAGCATCTGACTTCGGCTCAGGTCAAGGATCTTACAGTTCGTGAGTTCCAGCCCCACGTAGGGCTCTGTGTTGATGGCTCGGAGCCTGGAGCCTGCTTCGGATTCTGTCTTCCTCTCTGCCACTCCCCTGCTTGCACTCTGTCTCTCTTTCTCTCTCAAAAATAAATAAACATTTAAAAACTGTTTATATATCAACAAATGACAATAAGCTGATTTCAAGGAGAGAAGAGGATTACTAAAACACTGAATCTAATCTTTCTAGAACACTATACAATTAAGGTTAATGATCATACACATTAGTAAGGAACTTCATAATCCTGATGTCTTTCTTAAATGTTTATTTATCCTGAGAGAGAAAGAGTGCACATGCATGTGTGCTTGTGGGGGTGGGGAGCAGAGAGAGAGAGAGAGAGAGAGAGAGAGAATCCCAAACAAGCCCCACAAGCACTGTCAGCATAGAGCCCAACATGGGGCTTGATCTCACAAACCGTGAGATCATGACCTGAGCTGAAAGCCCAGAGTCAGAACCCTTAACCAACTGAGTCACCCAGGCACCTCCATAACCCTGATGTCTTCTAAATTAAAAATGGAAATAACTTAAATTTAGTAATAAATACATTTTGCTGAATTTTAGAACTTTGAAAGTCCATGCTCCATGTGGGGCACTAACCAAATTAATCCTTTCCTAACCATTGTGAATCAATTACAATGTATCGTCTCTATTAACAGATGATAGTTATCCATTCATCTCTTTGTAACAGGACATTTCTGGTAATTTGGCAATAAGTAGTCACAAACTCAAGGAATTAGTTCAAGAGTCAAGTGTATTTTATGTAGGATCTCTAATTCCGAGTATACATATGTTCTGGGTTACCTAAGTACATCTGTGTTAAAATCTGAAATTGTGGGGCCAGTAACTCTTAATTTCGGCTCAGGTCATGATCCCAGGGTCATGAAATAGAGTGTCACATCAAGCCCTGTGCTGAGTGTGGAGTCTGCTTCAGATTCTCTGTCTCTCCCTCTGCCCCTCTTCCCTATTCATGCTCTCTCTCTCTCTCTCTCAAATAAAAAGAATTTTAAATCTGAAATTGTACATTAACTGTCATTTACCAGAGCTGCTTGCACAGAAGGCAGGTAAGCTAAATGCCATCAAATAAAACAGAAGATTCCCAGGAGACAAAAATACATTGCCTCTGCCAAAAAATCATGTGTCCTTGACAGCTAATTCTATCTCCGTTTCCACAATTTGTGTATAACAAAGAGGTTATGCTGTTCACGTGTGTGTCCTTGGGAATGTTTTGGAAGACAGAACCAAGCAGACGTGTATTAACATTGTCATTAAAACTGTGCGCGTGGCCTTTAAAACTCTTACTAAAAGAGCTGAAGTTTTTGTTTCTCTAGAACAACCTTATTAGGAGAGGTAAAAAAAAAGGCAGCGTACGGAGATAGAAAAATTTACAGCAATAGAGTACGTTTTAAATCTAGGTGTCCAAGAAGTTTTTTTAAGGAGGAAATTTCAGGAGTACAGTCACTTCCTCGACAAACACTTTCCGAGTTATCCAGAGAGGATCTACCATATGATCATGTGCTTAGGAATACAATCAAATCTAGGTCATACGTGGCTCATGTACATCAAAGTAGCTGCAAGTAAGGTCAACCTCCTAGTAATCAAAAAAGTCCAAATTAAACCAAAACACCATTTCTACCTGTCAAATTGATAAAAGACGCAAAAAAAAAAAAAAAGAAAAGAAAGAAAAAAGACGGTTCATTGGTACAACTTTCCCAGAGAACTATTTGTACCGAACAATTAAAAAAATATATATCCTTTGAACTCAGTCATACTTCTAAGAATCCTAAAAGAAAGAAATCATTGGTATGTATAAGCCCGTTTGTATAGAATAACTTGTAGTACTAAAAACTGTTATCCAATGTCTAATAATAGGAGACTGGTTTAATAGATCATAGGGTGACCATATTAAATAGCTGAAAATCATGTTTGAGAAGAATATTGAATGTTATGGAAAAGCTGTGATAGATTGTAGGCAAATCTGGACAAAACCTAATATGTAAAAACATGAAAATATATATTCACAGCTAATGGGAGCTAAAAAGAGGGGGAAGATACATATCAACCTGCATTTAGTGGCTGGGTTTTTATTTTCTTCTTTCGTGTTTTTCCTGCATTGAATGCTATTACCCTTATTACGGAGGAGGAGAAAAAAGGTTGCAGTTCCTGAAATGACAATCTTCTCGAATTTTTACATTACTTCAATGGGACCAAATTCCAGCTAAACGAAAGTACCCTAACAAAACAAATGCCAAGCAGGGGATAATGAAGTATTTGTACGTGCTGTCTTCTTTTTGTAAATGTGATAAGTAATTCATCATCAGTCAGGCACTTTCAAATCAGAGTTTCTTTATGGGGCTAATGGACGCGAACAAAGACCCCAGCTAACGCTGACCACCCACATCGCCATACAGAGGGTACTCGGTGTCAGGGCTCCAAACCCGGCATAGATACCGTCCCTGTGGGATTCTGACTGATTTTCACCGCGCCTTGACCTTATCACAGATTTCATTCATGTAAACCTGCCCTAATGAATGCCACACTCAATCCCGGATACTTCTCCAGTACAGCATCTTTACCCTCTTTCCTACCATAAAAGAACTTCTCAAATATTAGGAGAGTGACAGGTCATTATGTCCGAGCTATACATATGAAAGGAACTTGTACATTTTATCTGGGGAGTTTATTGTTCACCTGATGTAAATAAATGTAATTTACATTTTAACCAGAGAATTTTAAAAAAATCAAACGTGACAGAAGGGTGTAACATGGAAAGCCGGTCATCCTACCTCGTCAGCCCACCTCCCAGAGATAACCACTTTACCATTTTGTTGGGCATGATTCCAGATGAATTTCAGGCGCATGTACAAAGGGTGAGTGAGACTGTATCACATGCATAACCCTATACCATGCTCCTCTCATTTAGTAATAGGTCTTGGGTACTCTCTTATATTAAGACATTTAGATCTATCTCATTCTTTTGAACAGCTACATGGGTGGATGGATGATTATTTACTTAGGGGATCCCACGGAATAATGTCACATAAATTCATTGACACAGGAGTTCAACATTGGACCCTTAAGCTGAAACCTGGTTAAGGAAGTCAAATGAATAGCGAGTGAGCTGGGCTATGAGGGTGCCTCGCTGGAAGGTCACCCGTTCGTTCCCAGGGTTGATAAGAAATCATAATAATTTATGGAACCTCAAAGAGCTCAGAGATCACTTTCTCCTATCTTCTTCACTTAGGTCCCTGGATTTTAAAATATTACGTAAGCGTCATATTGAAGTAAAATAAATGTACAAGAAATATCTAGGTTCCTTCCACTTTTGAATACAGATGCAAAATTCTGAAAGGAAATAGTAGGGGCGCCTGGGTGGCTTAGTCGATTAAGCGTCCGACTTTCGCTTAGGTCATGATCTCGCGGTTCGTGGGTTCGAGCCCCGCGTCGGGCTCTGTGCTGACTGCCAGCTCAGAGCCTGGAGCCTGTTTCAGAGTCTGTCTCTCCCTCTCTCTCTGACCCTCCCCTGCTCACGCTGTCTCTCTCTCTCTCTCTCCTAGAAATAAATAAAAACGTTAAAATTTTTTTTGACAGGAAATAGTAGCCAAATTAATATAAAAATGGAACAACAAAACAAAAACAGATTATGTTTACACCAAGAATTAAAGGAGGCTTTACAACAGGCTAAAGGAGAGAAGGCATACATTATTTCAGTTAATGTAGTGAATATAATTTGATATAATTCAAAGTTTATGATTAAAAAAACCCTCAGCAATCTAGAAGTGATTTTTCTGGCATAATAAAACTTAAGAGCAACATTATATTTATTACAGAAAATTTAAGTGCATTCCTCTTAACATCTGGGATAGGATTAAAATGCCCACAGGGATGGGGCGCCTGGGTGGCTTAGTCGGTTAAGCGTCCGACTTTCGCTTAGGTCATGATCTCGCGTTCGTGGGTTCGGGCCCTGCGTCGGGCTCTGTGCTGACTGCCAGCTCAGAGCCTGGAGCCTGTTTCAGTTCGTGACTCCCTCTCTCTCTGACCCTCCCTTGCTCATGTTATCTCTCTCTCTCTCTCCTAGAAATAAATAAAAACCTTAAAAAATTTAATAAAAAAAATGCTCACAGGGATGCCTGGGTGGCTCAGTCAGGTGGGCGCTGGACATGATCTCGTGGTTTGTGAGTTCGAGTCCCGCATCGGGCTCTGTGCTGACAGCTCAGAGCCTGGAGCCTGCTTCAGATTCTGTGTCTCCCTCTCTCTCTGCCCCTGCCCCCACTCATACTATGTCTCTCTCTCTCTCAAAAATAAGCATCAAAAAAATTAAAGATTAAAATGCCCACAATAACTGCCACTAATTAATATGGTACTGCAACTGTTAGCCCGAGGCATAGAAAAAGAAATAAGAGGTTAAGTATTAGAAGGAGATTTGTGAGGGGTGCTTGGGTGGCTCAGTTGGTTGAGCAGCCAACTTTGGCTCAGGCCATGATCTCATGGTCATTGGTTCGAGCCCCGCGTTGGGCTCTGTGCTGACAGCTAGCTCAGAGCCTGGAGCCTGCTTCAGATTCTGTGGCTCCCTCTCTCTCTCTGACCCTCCTCTGCTCAAGTTCTCTCTCTCTCTCTCTCTCTCTCAAAAACAAATTTAAAAAAGCATTTTTAAAAAAAGAAGGAAATATGTGAGATTAGCATTATTTTCAGACAAGTTCATCTCCCTAGAAAGGCCAATAATAAATAAGTTGAGCAAAATTGCCAGATACAAGAAGAGTCTACACAAGATGATATGTTCCACTAGATCAGAAATAAATAATACCATTGGTAAAATAAAAATAATTTCCTTAGGAAACATTTAATCCAAGAATACATAAGACTTCTTTGGAGAAAACTTAAAAATTTTACAAATGACTGTAAATGCTGGTCTGTGTAAAGGGGAAGAAATTTCATTTTCTCTGATGGGAAGATGATTTTCTAAAGGTCTCAATTCAATCTAAATAAATTTATAAATTCAATGCAATTCTAATCAAAATCCAAGGTGGATTTTTGTTTTTTAGAAACACCATATATTTGCTTTAACATTTATATAGAAAATAAAGGTCATGGAGCGCCTGGGTGGCTTAGTCGGTTAAGCGTCCGACTTTCACTTAGGTCATGATCTCGCGGTTCGTGGGTTCGAGCCCCGCGTCGGGCTCTGTGCTGACTGCCAGCTCAGAGCCTGGAGCCTGCTTCAACCTGTGACTCCCTCTCTCTCTGACCCTCCCCTGTTCACGCTGTCTCTCTCTCCTGGAAATAAATAAAAAATTTAAAAAAAAAAAAAAAGAAAGAAAATAAAGGTCATAAGGAGCTAGGTCAACCTCAAAAAAGAGTTTAGGGGTGCGTCCTACTCAATAGTAAGATCTTAATGTCTATAGGATCTGCAATGATATCCCCTTATATTTCACATTTAATTTGTGGCTTCTCTTTTTTGTTTGATCAATCTGGTTGGAGGTTTTTCAATTTTATTGATCTTTTGAAAAGCCAGGTTTGGGCTTAATTGATTTTTTCTATTGTTTGTATATTTTCTATTGCATTGATTTCTATTCTTTTTTTATTTCCTTCCTTCTACTTATTAAAGGCTTCTTTTGCTCTTTTTCTAGCTTCTTAGATAGAATTTTCCATAATTGACTGAATTATTGATCTTATCTAATATAAATATAAATATTTAAAGCTCTCCCACAAACTTTGATCAGCTATATTTTCATTTTCACTCAGCTAAAAATATTTTCTAGTCTCTAATTTTTTTTACCTCTGGATTACTTAGATGGGCATTAATTTAACATATATAGAAACATGTTTTACAGCCCAAAATATTATTTATCTTGGTAAATATTCCATGTGCACTTGGAAAGAATGTGTATTATGTTGTTGAGTGGAATGTTTTATAAATGTCGATTAGAATAAGTTGGTTGACCATGTTATCCAAGTTTTCTATATCCTCATTAATTTTCTGTATTCTTGTTCTATCAATTCCTGAAAAGAGTGTTGAAATCATTGACCAAGAAAAAAAGGGAAAACACGGATTTCTTAAAGACATAAATATGAAAACTGACTCAAGAGGAAACAGAAAATCTCAAGATCAGTATGTATTAAAGAAACTGAATTCTTTTTTTAATTTTTAAATGTTTATTTATTTTTGAGAGAGAGAGAGAGCAAGAGCGAGCAAGAGCGAGCATGAGCGGGGAAGGGGCAGAGAGGGAGGGAGACACATAATCCGAAGCAGGCTCCAGACTCTAAACTGTCAGCACAGAGCCCAGTGCGGGGCTCAAACTCACAAACTGAGAGATCATGACCTGAGCTGAGGGCAGATGCTTAACCGACTGAGCCACTCAGGCACCCCTAAAGTGAATATTTTTTTATCTCTAAAAACAAAACAAAACAAAACAAAACAAAACAAAAAAACCAGACTGAAATTTTAAAAGATATCATTTCTAACAGCATCACAAAAGGTCAAATACCTAGGAATGAATCTCATGCATGATATATTTAGAGTTCTATGCAGAAAACTACACAGAAACTTACAGTTTCATGTAAGAAAATAAGGAAGACCGACCAATGGCGAGATCCCAGTCTTCATGTACTAGAAGCCTCAGTAGAGTATAAATGTCAATTCTCCCCAAATTAACTACCATTCCAATTAAAATTCTAACTTTTTGGTCAAAATTGACAGTGGGTTCTGAAATTTACATACAAATGCCAAGTGCCTAAAATATCCCAAGCAATATCAAAGAACAACAACTCTAGTGGATACGAAAACTTATACAGCGAGGGTAGTAAAGGTAATGTGGTGCTGGCACAAGAATACTCAAACAGACCAGTGGAATGGAATAGATATCTAGACACATACATATAAGTACATCTGATTTACAACAAAAGTACTCCAGAGCAGGGGGGTAAGTCTCGTTAGGTAAATTGTATAGTCCTCTATGGAAAACTGAAATCCGATGCCTAACGCACCCAGTTTACAAGATCCAATTCCAGGAGAATTGGAGGTTTAAATGGGAAAAGCAGGGGCACCTGGGTGGGTCCGTCGGTTAGGCCTCCGACTTGGTTTCGGCCCAGGTCATGGTCTCGTGTCTCGTGAGTTCGAGCCCCACATCAGCCTCCTTGTTGACACTGCAGAGCCTGCTTGATTCTCTCTCTCCCTCTCTCTCTGCTCCGCTGCCCCGACTGGCTCTCTGTCTCTCTCGAAATGAATAAATAAACTTAAAAAAAGAATAAAGGTGAAAGGCAAAACAATAAAATTTTCGGAGTAGGGAAAGGTTTTAACAGGGAACAAGAAAAAATCGCACTATTCTAAAGAAAAGATTGATAGATTGGGTTAAGAATGTTTGATCATCGAAGCCCCTGAGACCATGAAAGGGACATTAGGGTAAATGATATTTGTAGTCAAATATCAAAAGGCTTATATCCAGGGTATATGAAGAGCGCAATTCAAGTAAGTCATCGAGTAACCCGACCCAATATAAACATGAGCTTGAACAGGTACAGCACCAGCATGGATATCTAAATAGCCAATAAGCACATAAAAAAGTGCTGAACTTCATTAGTCATCAAATTAAATGCGCCATAAGATACTGTTATGTACTTAGCAGAGTGGTTAAAATTAAGACCTATGGTGCTGTGCTGGTGAGGCTGTAGAACAACAGGAATTCCCATACATGGTTGATGGAAGAGTAACGTGTAGCTAACAATCACCAAGTAACGTTAACTGGCATTATCTACTAAAGCCGACTTCCGCGTACCCTATGAGCGAACATTTCTACTCCTAGATGTACTTCAACAGAATGAGGGCGCTTTGTGCCATCAGGCCACAAATGAAAGGACGTTCGTAGAAAGAATACTCCAGAAATGTACACAACTGGCTACGTCTGTATGTTTACTCATGTAGATTCAGAGGCGACAGACTACAACATGGATACGTTTCAATGTTTTGAGCAAAATAAGTCAAAACCAAAAGATTATGTACGATATGATTCCACTGATACAAACTTCATTACCAAGCATGGCTAAGCTGTAATTTTAGACTTCAGGATAGGAGTCACCTTTGGGAGGAGGAGGGACAATGACTGGGACAGACACACAGGGGTAGGGTTTCTGAAGTCCCAGCCATATTCCATTTTCTGATCTGGGTGGTGGTTACACAAATCTATTCAGGGGGGTTTTCATTTATTTTATATATTTTTAAGTTTCTTTTCAGTGTTTTCATTCATTTCTGAGAGAGAGAGACAGCTTGAGCAGGGGAGGGTCAGAGAGAGAGGTAGATACAGAATCTGAAACAGGCTACAGGCTCTGAGCTAGCTGTCAGCACAGAGCCTGATGCGGGGCTTGAACCCACGCACCGTGAGATCATGATCTGAGCCGAAGTCAGACACTTAACCGACTGAGCCACCTAGGCACCCCAAGTTTAGTTTAGAACAGAGGGAGTGTGCGCGCATGCGTGCACGTGAGTGGGGGGGTGGGGTGGGGGGGGGAAGGCAGAGAGAAAGAGAGAGAGTAAGAGAGACATAATCCCAAGCAGGCTCGGCAATGTCAGCGCAGAGCCCGATGCGGGCTTGAACTCCCAAACTGTCAGATCATGACCTGAAGCGAAATCAAGAGTCAGATGCTTAATCTACTGAGCTACCCCCATTTATTTTATGTACGTTTTCCCACAGGTGTGCTGTATTTCAGAATCTTAAGTTAAAAATTAGAAGAACATATGAACCTCACAGAAAACTCCCGAAGTTCAAATGCATGTGGAAAAAAAATGTCCTTGATCACTAGTAACCGGAGAAATGCAAATCAAAACAGTAAGATGTCACTTTCCATCTTTTTTGTTTGATGAAAAACAGCTTCATCGTGCTAATTACTGGCAGGAATGTGCGTAAGAAGTCTCATTCACTGAAGTTGGAGGCACACTTATCGGGGAATTCCGAGGGCGATGGGGTGTGTGTTGGGGGGGTGGGAGATATATCTTCTATGACCCAACAACTCCACCCTTCATTATAGGATCCAAGTAATTTCCTACACGGATCCAGGAGACAGGGGGTAGAACGTTTACTATGATGTTATTTGTGGTGGCAAAGTATCGATTCCCATTTGAGGTCCATCTTTGGAAATGGTATCCTTCAAATGCGGTGGTTCTACCCGATAGAGCACTGTGCAGAATTAGAAGCAACAAATTTGGACAGCAACATGGATTGATCTTAAAAACATTGTGTTTAACAATAATAATAATAATAAAAAGAAACAGAATGGGATAGAACACAATTATCACTCATATGAATGAAATATACCTGAATGTCAAAAAGGATTTTTCAAGAACATATAAAAACTAAATGGTGTCCATTTAACAGTTAACTTTGGGTGGGAGGGGGGGAGTGAGGGAAAATGGAGAGTACAAGATGGTGATAAAAAAACTTTTTATTTTATTTTTCGAGAGGGAGAGGGGCAGAAGGAGAGAGAATCCTAAGCAGGCTCTATGCTCAGCGTGGAGCCTGATGCAGGAGGAGATCCCACGACCCTGGCTGGGATCATGACCTGAGCTGAAGTCAAGGGTTGGACTTCAACTGACTGAGCTACCCAGGCACCCCAAAGGAAACTTCTTAAAAAGCAAGAAAAATATAAATAGCCAGGATCGAACACCAACTTAACCAAATGGTCAAAGTTAACAATGCCAGGCATGGAACAAACCAGTAGAATGTGCTTCTTAATGGCCACTGAGAAAAGCAAATGGTTACTTCTCTGGTGTCCTTGGCATTATGTGTAACCCGAAGCAAAAGGAACCATCAGAGAAATACACATTGAAGGGTATTCTACACAGTAGCTGGCTCGTACTCAAGTGTCAAAGTCATGAAAGACAGGCAGGCCGAGGGGACTCTTTCGGGTTAAAGGAGACGAGACACAGGGCAACCAGATATGGGATCTTAAATGGTTCTTGAACCTGAAATAGGACAATAGTGAGACAGGTGGTGAAATGTGAATCGGGTGTCTCAGATTATAGTATTATATTGTTACTTTCTGAATTTTTAAAAATTTTATTTATTTCTGAGAGAGAGAGAGAGAGAGACAGCATGAGCAGGGCAGGGTCAGAGAGAGGCAGAGACACTGAATCCAAAGCAGGCTCCAGGCTCTGCGCTGTCAGCACAGAGCCCCACATGGGGCTCGAACCCATGAACCATGAGATCATGACCTGAGCTGAAGTCAGCCGCTTAACCGACTGAGCCACCCAGGTGTCCCTCTGGCTTCTTGGACTTAGTGTAATGTTTTCAAGGTTCATCCTGCATTGCAGTGTGTAGTGTAGTCATTCCTTTTGATGGCTGAGTAATATTCCAGTGTGGATATATTCCTCTTTTTATCCACTGTTGAAGGGCATTTGGGTTGTTTCCACCTTTGGGCTATTATAAATAGGAAGAGTGCGGCTGTGAACATGGATTCGTTGCTGTGTCTGTTTTCACTTCTTTTTTTTTAATGTTTTTATTTTTGAGAGACACAGAGTGAGAGACAGCATGAGCGGGGGAGGGTCAGAGAGAGAGGGAGACACAGAATCCGAAGCAGGCTCCAGGCTCTGAGCTGGCTGTCAGCACAGAGCCTGACGCGGGGCTTGAACCCACGAACTGTGAGATCATGGCCTGAGCCAAAGTCAGACGCCCAACCAACTGAGCCATCCGGGAGCCCCTCGTTTTCACTTCTTTGGGGTGTAAACTTAGGAGCAGAATTTGCCCCGTCATATGGGAGCTCTTTTTAACTTTTGGAGGAACTGCCAAACTTCTCCCAAGGGGCTGCACCATTTTAAGCTCCCACATAAAGTATGGTCTTCTCTTCGCAGTGTTTTTTGTAACTTTTTGCAAATCTGAAATTGTTTAAAAATGGAAAGTTAAAAAAAAAAAAAAAAGGACTATAACCATGTTGCTGTGCGTCTTTTAGGAAGAGCCAACACACCAAATGTCCACCATTTCTCGGTTCCCGTCCCTGGCACCTTGAATCTGGCTTTCGGGGTCAATTCAATACTGGCTACATTGCACTTGGACTTGAGTGGGAAATAAAACCCTGACCATGTAATGAGTTCTCCATGGTGGGCCCCGTTGGCAACACTTTTTTTTTTTTTTTAATGACAGGCAAAGGGACTCAAAGGGCATCACAAGTATGGAAGTAGACAGAGGAGAAAGCAAACTGTCCCTTTGACAGCTATGATTTATTAAATATAAGCCTGCCACCCAGAGACCTTTATCTCTCTTCTAAGGATGTCAAATAGCTCAAGTGCAAGGACTTTCTCTCCCAAAGCACACAGGCCAGTGGTTTCAGTGCAGAACAGATGACAGAGAGGTGGATAAAAGGCTAAAAGACACAAACACACAAAGCACACACAAAAAAGTTCCAAGTCGTTAGCTTTATTTTTCCTGAATTCAGCATGGGGTGACAAAAATACATATGATCACAAAAATCAACTATTACACACTAACATTTCCTTATCATTCACTTTCTACTTTAAATCTGTGAATTCATAGTAATGAAAAACACATGATCTCTGACTAAAATTCTCCATGTAACCAAGAGTTTATAAACTTCTCCTTTAAAAAGTTATATTCCTTTCTTACTGAGAATCTATTGGTTTAAATTGCTTAGGGGATTTACATTATTTAATGATTAGGGGATTACATTATTTACTAGGAGCAGACAAACAAACCATAATGTAAAAAGTTTTCCAGAAGCTCTTCCCATTCTCTTCTTCCGTTTCTCTTGCAAACCGGTGTCTTATCTTTACAAGTTCTCAGTCATGCCATAAAGCTGTTCTTCTGGTTTCATAAAAGAGATGGTGAACAGTGGCATTAAAAAAAACAAAAAAAAACAAAAAAAACCCCCAAAACTCCAGTTTATGTAAATTCCAGAGTTCAATTTAGGGAGCAAACGATGGCGTTGAATGTTGGGGCAGAGTGAAAGATCTAGAATCCGGTGAGACTGAGAGTCACTTACGGAAGTTACAGGGCTGTGGTAAAGGGAGAACAAAACTAAACTGGGGATCTGCATATGGGCGAGAAGCCAAAATGAGCAGGGAAGTGTGATCAGACCCATAGAGGCTATGCCTGGTGATAGTAATTATGAACAGAAACCAAATATGAATTAATAACACGTAAGCGACCACTCGTTGAGAGTTGAGGCCGAAGGAAGGATGCATGGCATTACACCTTTTCTCTGGTTCACTAAGTTTCCTAGGCTGGTGTGGGAGAGCATCTTGGGTGAAATCAGAAGAAAATAATTCTTTGCTAAGGCGATCAGCTGTCATGAGGTTCTTGCTTAATGCTCTGTCCAATTCTAAAGCCCACTGGTTTCTGCCTCTTGGGAAACACTTATTCCAGACCCCTGCAGGTGAAGCACTGAGGGTATAACCATGAAGAAGATATTTCCAGGTAGCCTGAAACCCAGCAGACAATGTAGCTGTTGCCCAAGAAACACAGATATCTACATTGTATGCCAGGTTCACGCCCCAGACCTGGATGCCGCTCCTCCCCATGCATGATTTCAACACACCTGCCTGCTGCGTTCAAAGTTCCTAGTATGTATCGTATCTACCACACTGAAAAGACACATCAGAATGCACTGCTGGGACCTATCAACTACAAGCAAAATTTCCTAAACTGTCATACGGTAAAACTGTCATTATTAATCACATGATTGTGAAAATGCCATTTAAAAGTCAAGAGATGATAAAGATGGATGGGTGGGGGGATGGATGGATGGATAGGTGGGTGGATGTATGTATGGATGGATGGATGGATAGACAGAAGGATGGATGCGTGGATGGATGAATGGGGGATGGGGGATGGGTGAATGGATGGATGGATGGGGGATGGGGATGGATGGATGGATGGATGGATGGATAGATAGATGGCTGGCTGGCTGGCTGGATGGATGGATAAGGTATATAGGTAGATAAGTAAGTAGGTAGACACGATTTTGTGACCAGAAGACACCTTCTACATGGGGAAAAGAGGAAAGAAAAAGAAAAGTCTACGGATTCCTCTCCCTTGTGGTGCTGAAATCAATTCACCTCATCATTCATTCAACCTGGAGGGTTCTCACACTCCAGCTAATAATGGAAGACGTACCACTCCAGAACTTAATTCTACGTGTGTGTGTGTGTGTGTGTGTGTGTGTGTATGTAAATCAAGGTAACACGTGAATTAAGAAGGACTCCCAAACAACCTCGCTCAGGACACGGTCACAGATGCCAGAAGATGCCATCAGAGACCCAGTAGCCAGATGTAGCTACTGATTCCTAAAGACAGGGTCTACACTGGCTACTGAGCCCTTGAGGGCACCTACACACACCAGCAGCTAGGTGATCCGCAGCCTTCTGGGGAGGGGCTCTGTGAAAGGAAAGAGCAAAACATCAATACTGGAAAATTATGGGGACGTGATATTTACACAGACAAACACACACCCCAACCCACCCTTTTATTATGGTCTTGGTGAATTTTTGTTTGCTTTTTGCCCCCAATGTGCATCTCTGCTCGATTACCCAAGTGAAAGTGGTAAAAAGCAAACAAAAATGCAACAATGCACACAGGTAAGATAAACTACAGGAAAGAAATTCTATTTCCCCGCTATAAATGGAGGATGATAATGTTATTTCTACCAGATGTCTAACACACCCAAGAAACCTGCAAAAACAAAAAAAAAAAAAAAAGAGAGAGAGAGATGTCACAAAGTATTCAAAGTAGCAGTTCGCCAGCACGTCAGCTCCAAGCTGTCCTCTCCTAATGCCATGTAGGGAGACAAATGGTTGGAGGCTCGATGTCCTCTCCATGGATTCATTCATTCATTCACCCCAGAAATGCCTACGGAGTGCCTCCTCTGTACTTTCTGCTGGGCACTGGAAATGCGACACCGAGGTGTGTGCAGGCAAAGACAAAGAAGAAACTCAACTGATGTGTATGATCGTTTCCCAGAGTAATGTGACAGCAAAGAGGAGCGCTATTTGCATAGGTAGTCGGTGGAAGCCTCATTTGAGAAGATCCCTTAAGGAGGCGGAGGTGGAGGAACATGTCACAGACCTGGGGTGAGAAAGATCACCGCAGAGAGAGGCAAGAGTGGGAACAGAGGCCCCAGCAGGAAAAAGCCTGATTATTTCTGACTTCTAAGAACATGTAGAATCCTACCCTCTTACGAATTTAAAACGCTCTGGCTGTCACTTTGAAAAGATGGAGGAAAGGGATCATCGGTTGGAAGAAAGCCTATACTTAGAACCTTAAATCACGACAATTCGACTGGACGCGTAGCTAGACCACAGAATGACACTGAAATATTCGTTGCCAGGAGAAGAGCCTTTAAAAAACTGTGTTAGCTGGAAGACAAGATGACCAGCATTCTGGGAGCTCTAAATATATACATTTCAAGGGAATGATTTAACTACTTAATCACAGATGTCTAATTTTAAGAGAGAAGCTACTTGCCAAGTTATAATAATAGGGTTTCACCAGGTGGCTCGCTCTTAGGGGAGGAAGGTGAAATTTATAAGGTGAAGTAGGTTTTTGTTTGACTGTTTCCTTTTTTTTTTTATTTTTCAATACATCAAAACCAACTCTATCTATGAAGTACATTTTGGCACTGCCTGAAAGCCTGGGCATACGTACCAAAGTAGGGAAAAAAAAAAAAAAAAAAAAGACTGTGCAGGTTTGGCTGGATCTCATCCTCAATGTGAAATGAAGCATTTTATAGAACACGCCAATTTATATTTCATAAACCACTAAAACTAAATGTTTATAACTCTACTTTAATGAATAACTGACAATTACAGTGAAGGAAGGGTTCGGTTTGGTTAGTTTTAATGCCAAAACCCAAAGGATTAGCTTTTATAAGTTTTGGTCTACATTTAAATTAGAAGAATGGTATTTTTAATTGTTAAAGCCTGCCCTGCCTATCCTCCGAATGTTCCTAAATTTAAAGAACTAGGAGGTTAAGATGGTCTTTTCCCCCTCTTTTTAAACTTACCTAGGTAATACCAAAAGGGAAAACGAAATAAGATTTTATTAAAGACTATGCTATAGATTAGTATCAGCCACGAACACATTTTTAAAGTTTATTAAAATATAAAACAGAATATCGAAGGAATATACTATAGCACAGACTATTAACCAATAATACATTTTCAAAGTTTAGGGGTACCCGGGTGGCTCAGTCAATTGAGTGTCCGACTCCTGATTTCAGTTCATGATCCCAGAGTTTTGGGATTGAGCCCCGCGTCAGGCTCTGCAATGAGCGTGGAAGCCTGCCTAAGATTCTCTCTCTCCCTTCGCCCCTCTCTCTGCCTAGAGCACGCACTCAATCTCTAAGATTAAAAAAAAATTTTTTTATTTTAATATTTTAATGTTTATTTTTGAGAGTGAGACAGAGACAGAGCATGAGCAGGGGAGGGGCAGAGAGAGAGGGAGACATAGAATCCGAAGCAGGCTCCAGGCTCTGAGCTGTCAGCACAGAGCCTGACACGGAGCTCGAACCCATGAACCGTGAGATCATGACCTGGGCCGAAGTCAGACACTTAACCGACTGAGCCATCCAGGCACCTCCCCCCAAAATATTTTGAGGTAAAAACTTTAAGAAACCATTTTCAAAGCTTATAAGTAAAAGTCAAAGAAAAGGGATCCTGTCCAACTAAAAACGTCACATTATATAATCTCATTATCTAACAATTAAGAAGCCAGCTAAGCCCCAGGGACCAGTGACACAACTGTAATCAAGGTACTTGCTGCTCGAGTCTCATTCACGGTGCAAACAAACAGAATAAAGACAACCACTAAATCAATGTCTGTCCATTCGGGCTAAAGACCATTTATCCGAGGTGTACAGAATGGAGAGTTTAAAGGGAGAAGACTGATTAACAGTGAAGCCTGCCACCTGCTGTTGAAAACGTTAACCTAGAATTTGAAGAGCTCACCCTCCAGAATTAGAGCAGGGGTGACCTATAAACCAAATCAAGAAGCACAGAAGCCCACTGGTGTTTCAAGCTAAGATGACAGATACAAAATGGCATTCGCATCGAAGTTCCACTGGAAATGAACGAAATGCAGGGTGTGTGTGTGTAGGGGGGGTCATTCTAATTAAGAAGAGTGGGCTTACCGTGTCTCTTTGAAGGGATTATTGAGAGGATTCTGTTGGCTCCCCCCCCCCAAAAAAAAGGACCACTGACTTTAGAAATTCTAGTTTTTGGAAAGCAACGTTGACCCAAGGCACCGTAGGTGGACGTCAATGAAGAGGGATGAATAGAATGTTAACTTTCCCAAGTCAAAATGGTCAAGTGTGACTCCAGATGCCCCTCTCACCCCCACTCATGAGATTTCACATATTTTAGCGCATGTCCCAGCAGCTTTTGGAAATTGAATAGGAACACAAATATATTTATGGGTCTGCCAGATCCACCCCGAAGGCTCTTGTAACAAAGTCGGAGTTTACTTTAGAAGCGAACAAAAAAAACGGTCTCCCATGGGGTAGATATCATGTTAAGTGTTCTCAACACACACACATGGACACGAGGAAACTTTAGGAGTTACTGCTTATGTCTGTTACACCTTGATTGTGGCCATAGCATTGTGGGTATTTGCACATGCCCAAACTCATCAAACTGCATACAAGAAATAAGGTATAGGTTCTTTGTAGATCAATTATCCCTCCATAAAGTTGTTTACAAAAAACAAAACAAAACAAAACAAAAAGAACTAGCAAACCACCCCCTGTGTGGTTGAGAACAGAAAGTCTACAGAACTCAACGATCGCCCAGGAAGAAATGCACACATCTACACACACCGTGCACCCTGGGGTGAAACCTATGTCCGAGTGGGGGGGGAAAAACCCAAGCTTTTAAATACAGGTGACTAATTCAAGTACATTCTTGCGGACTTGGATTCCTTTGGGGTTACGCTGAGTTAAGGGAGCCAGGGTCTCACCATGACCAGCACGTGATTGCTGTCCATCGAATTCCTGCATACCTGAGATCCTGTGACCAGATGGACCAAAAAACATTCACACCAGCTGATGGTCACTTGAAGCCCGAAGTGAACATTTTCTGAGACGCTCCTGCTCAAGACATTGTTTTTTTCTAAAGGACCTCGCCCGCCAGATTATTCTAGTCTGAACAGGCCTGGGAAGGGACGGGGTTGGCATGAGATCCTAAAACAAGCTTCTAAAGGCGAAACCACTTAGAGCCCATAAAGACAGACTCAGACTAGTTTCTTAAAAATACTATTTAGCAATTTAGACACATGCCTTTCATCCTTGCAAACGAAAACCAAATTGTTTTACACAATCGCTGGATGAAAACGTGAATCATTTGACTCATTAAAAACACAGAGCAAAAAGGATGCTTTTCACCTAAGGAACGGCCTTTTTATGGACAAGTTCCAGAAAGCAACTGAACTTCCGTCCATGGGCAAACATCTCCCTGTGTCACTATCCCCGTTGCTGAAAGAAGCCCTCAATTCACTTCCTACAATGCCAGCCATGTGCGCTTGCAGGGACAAACTTCATCCCTGAGGACGAAAGGTAATTTGCATTCTATCAAAGGTAAGAAGAGGAAGAATCCCCAAAACAGGGTGCTCTTTCTGAACCTATAAATAACAAAGCAGGCAATTCTTCAAAGATCCCTGAACTTAGAATCTTACTTCATCACAATGAACCCCTTACTCCTTTTCCATTCTTACGGGGGTCTTTCAAAATGTGTCAATATCACATCCACCTAAGGTTTGCAGGTTTCATTCATAATCAGACCTCCCCACACCTCTGTTTCGGCCGTGGTACAAAACTCCTTGTCACCAAATGTGCTCCTGGCACCGAATTCTTCGTTTGGTCTTTCTTCCCCCTTGTCATCAAGTTTCACTCAGCTCAGGCAGACCCAAGAGGGGCAAATGTCTGGCCTTTGCACAACTGCAGACCAGCTGCTCTTCTTCCTCCGCTGGGCTGCAGCTCAGAGAGACTCTTCTACGATTCTAGGGGGCCTTCCTAGAGTCTTCTGGAAAGTCAGCTCCCTGCTAGCCAGGGCCAGCTTCCAGAGCACTCGATCTGTGTCTCACGTACATGTGTCAGTAACTACTTAGAACTAAACAAGTGTGATGTCATGAGGCGCCTGGGTGACTCTGTCGGTTGAGCGTCTGACTTCGGCTCAGGGCATGATCTCGTAGTTTGTGAGTTCAAGCCCTAGGTCAGGCTCTGTGCTGACAGCTCAAACCCTGGAGCCTGTTTCGGATTCTGTGTCTCCCCCAATCTGCCCCTCCCCTGTTCGCACTCTGTCTGTGTCTCTCTCTCAAAAATAAATAAACATTTTTAAAAAATTCAAAAAAAGAAGAAGTGTGTGAGAATGGGGAACTCTTTGAGGAGAAGAATGGGGTCCTACTCTTTTGAGATTCACCAAGTCCTAGAGTAGAACATTGGAAGGCAGTAACCTTTTACTAAATATTTGTTGAAGAAATTGGAGTGAAGTGCTTGGCACCTGTACGAATACACTTTCAAAAATAAACCAAGGGGCGCCAGGCTGGCTCAGTTGGCAGAGTGTGCGACTCTTGATCTCAGGGTTGTGAGTTCGAGCCCCACACTGGGTGTAGAGATTACTCAAACATAAAATCTTTTTAAAAAACAAAATGAAATAGGGCGCCTGGGTGGCTCAGTCGGTTAAGTGTCTGACTTTGGCTCAGGTCATGAGCTCATAGTCTGAGTTTGAGCCCCGCATCGGGATCTGTGCTGACAGCTCAGAGCCTGGAGCCTGCTTTGGATTCTGTGTCTCCCTCTCTCTCTGTCCCGCCCCAATGCCTGCTCTGTCTCTCCATCTCAAAGATGAATAAACGTTAAAAAAATTTTTGTAAAAAAATAAAATGAAATAAACCAAAAAATAGTGAGGGGGAATCTCTATTTCAGGAAAATTCTTATATATCTTTATCCTGTAGGGGCGCCTGGGTGGCTCAGTCGGTTGAGCGTCAGACTTCGGCTCAGGTCATGATCTCACGGTGCGTGGGTTCGAGCCCCGCATTGGGCTCTGTGCTGACAGCTATCTCCGAGCCTGGAGCTTGTTTCCAATTCTATGTCTCCTTCTCTCTCTGACTCTCCCCTGATCATGCTCGCTCGCTCGTTCTCTCTCCCTCTCTCAGAAATAAAAAAAAACAAACAATACGTGCTTCCCATCTTAGTTTTATGGTACTTTTATGGTACTTTTATGGAAGATTTGTGGGCATTTATAGAATCGACCGATTTGTAAAGGAGTGTATTTTCCTAACAGAAGTGCAGGCTAGTGACAGCACAGTTTCAGAGTACATGTTCCTATATAATGCCTTGCGGGTCCAGAAGAGTCCTGGGTATTCAGGAAGGCTTTCCTAAATGCCTTCATTCCATACGAAAAGTAAGTATGATCTACTCTGGTGACATGAAAACAATTGAGACAACTGACCAAGTAACAGTGGAGAAGAGAAGAGAAGAGAAGAGAAGAGAAGAGAAGAGAAGAGAAGAGAAGAGAAAGGTCAAAAGGAACACCCAATTTCTTTTACTTGTGATGGTCACAAAGCGAACTACATTGTAATCAAATGAAGCCTCTTCCAAAAATCATAGATTATCTACCAGAAGTAGCATGGGACTTCAATTATTATGAGGTCTATGGTAGTATGCTGATTTCTTAAATTATTTGGTTTGGGTAAATGACTCATACCACAAAGGAAAAGGGAAGACAGCTAACGGATACATGTGAAGGTTTGGAGGAGCTAAGAACAACGGTTTGAGGTGATGGAGGGCTACATGTATATTTCATGCTTGCTGATACTATCTGATGACCTAGTGGTTACAATACCCACAAGATATTCACCAAGACAAACAGGATGATAACGTGGATTAGTCTACTGTGTGACAAAGAGAAAACAGGAAAGCTAATTGAGTTTTATAAAGAAAGACTGTTCTCATGTGTGTTCAATAAGGGAAAGGGGTGGAATTGGGTATTTTTAAACTTCTAGAGAATGGAAGAAAGATGGCCTTATCAAGTCCCAACCTGCACATGAAGGATTTGCTCCTCGAGTGATGGCCACCCAGTGGAGGTGGGACCACTTCAACTGGTCACAAAGAAACCAGAAGTAGGGGTGCCTGGGTAGCTCAGGTGGTTAAGGGGCAGTCTCTTGATTTCGGCTCATGCCATGATCCCAGGGATGTGGGATCAAGGCCCAAGTCGGGTTCTGTGGTGAGCACGGAGGCTGCTTGATTTTCTCTCTCTCTGCCCCTTCCCTGGTTACCTTTTGCATGCGCCCTCTCTCTCAAAATAAATAAACATTAAAAAGAAAACTGTTTTGGTGGTAATAACTCAGTACTGGTCAAGAACCCTGAAGGGTCAGGACAACAGCATTTTTCTCCCCTTCTTCCCTCCTTATTAGTTGATCCTGGGCTGGTCTACAGTCCGTACATTTTTGACAATATATGGATGCTTCTGTCAAGTACACGTTGGTGTTTAGAGAAACACTATCAATCTAATTAAAATGAGCTGGATTAAAAAAATAACGAATAAGAGAACCTCAAAGATCAAGATCTCAACTTACAAGCGGAGATTGATTTTTAAGATCAACACAAACATAGTCTAGAATGTACAAAGGAAAAGGGAGACTGAAGACAAAGGGCCACTGAAAATGACAAAGAGTTAGGGTGCCTGGGTGGGTCAGTGGGTTGAGCATCCAACTCCCGATTTCGGCTCAAGTCACGATCTCACGGCTCGTGGGTTCAAGCCCCACATAGGACTCTGTGTTGACAAGTGCCAAGTGCAGAGCCTGTTTGGGATTCTCTCTCTCTGCCCCTCCCCTGCTCACTTGCACACACACTCTCTCAAAATAAGCAAATAAACTTTTTTTTTAAAAAAGGAAAACAAAACAACAAAAAGCAAGGAGGAGGGATGGAGGTCAATACAGCCAAGAAGAAAAGGGGTGTAAGAGAAGCCGGACACCTAACTTCAGCACCTAGGTACTTATCAATGAGGTAAGGCTTCATGGGCAGTCCTGTTAAGCCAGGTAGAAGAGGAAGAGGAGGAGATGGAGAAATCCAGAAGTTGGGGGAGAGGAAGGATACAGGAGGGGTAACCCTCGGGAGTTTTAAAAAACAAAAAAGTTAGAAAAGGTGAGCATCCGGAGTCCAAGGGAAAGGGAAGATTATTCACAGCTCTGAGCAAAAGGCAAGAGATGGAGGAAGGAAGTCTTTCTTCCTGTGCAAGGTTGGGAGGGGGGGGGAGGCGGGGGGTGGTGGCAAACTTTATCGCTAGGTTGAAAGGGGAAATAACAGAAACACAACTGCTGTTTATATTCATGGTAAGTAACAGAGGGGAAATCTGGTTCCTCTTTCTATGAGTGGAGAAAGGGGTCAGGAGAGATACTTGGCACTAAAGGATAATACAGCCTGGAAAGGTCTGGCTGAGGAGGACAGGAGAGAATGCTGTGTGTATGTGGGTGTGCATGGTGGGGGGAGGGGATAATCTAGGGAGCATGAGTGGTGACGCACTATAGCAGTGATTTTCAGCAAGAAACAGCAAAACCCTGTCGTTTACAGAAAATCGCAAGGCATAAGAGGCTAGAAAAATGGCGGCTCCTGGGTCCCTCGGTCAGTTAAGTGTCCGACCCTTGATTGTGGCTCAGGTCATGATCTCACGGTTTGTGAGTTCAAGCCCCACATCGGGCTCTGTGCTGACAGCCCGACTGGGATTATCTCTCCCTCGCTCCCCACCCCCTCCCCCACTTGCACTCTCTCGCTCCCTCTCTCAGAACATTAAAAAAAAAAAAATTCAAATTTATTTAAAAAAAAACCTTGATAATGAAAAGGCAAACCCTCACCTTCTAATGAGAACACACTAGATGGAAGTCGGCAAGGCTAGAAGAACAGCGAACCTCAGGGCCTGATGAGCAATCCAAGCCACAAGGCTGAACTTTCCCGGCATACCTGTGGATGGGACAAGTCAGAAATGATCCCGACTCACCGACTGTCCGACTCCGCAACTCAACGTCCCTAGCCCCATATTCATTCTCCTGCTTCCCATTCCTGGCCGGCAGACAAGAGCATCGAAACTATTCGAATCTCTCCCTGACAACTACGATTCATTCTGACGTTAGCTCTCTGTTCAGTCCTGCCCTGATTATTGAACTTTATGTGGTCTGGGAAACAAACTGTTCAAAAAGATATATCCATACAATGGAATTCTTTTCACTCTGAGAGGTCAAATTCATCCCACTGCTGTGCTTCCTAACAGTTAACGTGCCCATGGAGACAGCAATTGGAGCCCAGAATAGGGATAGAATGAATGGAGGTACTTCAAAGGGCAGAATCTAGACGATTTGGTGAAGAAAAAAAATGAAATAAAATGAAACAGAACAAAGAAAGAGAAATTCCTCCACTGACTTTCATCCTTGGGCAAAACCTTACCATCTCCATGCTCTCAGATTACCTCTGCTGATTTTCTAAGGTTAAAATTAACCTGAATGGGTTCTATTTTTTTCTTACTTTTTTAAATGCTTATTTATTTTGAGAGAGACAGACAGACAAAGCATGAGCAGGGTAGGGACAGAGAGAGGGGGAGACACAGGATCCGAAGCCGGCTCCAGGTTCTGAGCTGTCGGCACAGAGTCCAACGCAGGGCTCGAACCCAAGAACTGCGAGATCATGACCTGAGCCGAAGGCGCCCCCTGAATGGGTTTTAAAACCATGAATAAAAAGTTCGGAAACTGGAACTCTGGAGACCTAGCTAAGAAAACAAGTCACAGTTTGTTTTCGATGTACCAGGAGGGACAGACAGAAAACTCGAAGGAAAATTGTCATTTTACCAACATATCAAAGAATAAGTTGCCAAACGGCATTTTCCAACGTGTGTTCAACTTTGGAGTATTAAACCGAGGAGTCCACACACACACACACACATACACACACAAACACACACAGTTCTGTGAGTCTATTAAATTTGGGAAATGTTACAGAGGTACCATATGCTCCTCTCGAAGTTTCCATACAAAGAGAAAAAGGTTCTGAGAAGTCTCGCAGGAAAGAAATGTAATTGAATGCTGTTCAACCCAGCATTTCCTGAACTTCTTCAACCAGAGTTTTCCCCTGTGTTTTGAAAACAGGTTTTGTGAAATGCCATCCTAGGGAGTAAGACAAGACTATGGTGGTCCCCACATTGTTCATCACATAAGCTGGGAAGAAGTTTGGTTGGCAAGAGACCCATCAGAAAGGAAGAGGGACAGGAAAGAAAGAGAGCCACTGAATGTGACAAAGCAAAGAGAAATGTCGGTCAATATAGCCAAGGAGGAAAAAGGTGCCAAGCACGGACGGGTCAACCTTCCCAGCTAAGTCAACCCCAATGGCACCCACGTTCAGCTCTTCAGTGTGCTTTCAAACCACAGGTTTCAGTCTCCAGGACCCAACTAAGGACTGTTTAGTATCTTTTTGTTTGTTTGTTTGTTTGTTTGTTTGAGAGTGAGAGAGAGCATAGATGAGCGAGGGAAGGGCAGGGTGAGGGGAGGGAGGGAGGCAGGAGGTGGGGGGGAGGGGGGAGAGAAAGAAAGAGAATCTTAAGCAGGCTCCATGCCCAGTGCAGAGCCCCATGTAGGGCTCAATCCCACGAATCGTGAGCTCATGACCTGAGCAGAAATCAAGATTCGGACGCTTAACTGACTGAGCCACCCAGGCGCTCCAAGACCATTTAGTGTCTCTTAAGGAAGGGTTTCCCATAATCCATGGCACAAGATTTCATTTATTATGAAACTTGCGATCTTGATGGAAACCACAGTGCAACTCATGGAATTAAGCTCTTTTGTCTACTGGCTGGTTTTACAAAGCTGCTCATTCAGTATTGCGCCATCAGCAGTCAGGCCTGATAAGGAAATCACATTGTAAATATCAATACCCGCTGCGAGCACCATGTTTACGGGCTACTACAGCTCTTTCACCATAGGAGTCCTTGATCCTTACAATATTCTCGTGAAACCTGCGGCTGTTATTACTACCCTTCTACAGAATGGGGAAACAGGATTAAAGATCATCGCCGCGAGCAGCTCATATACAAACAGAGGAGACTGCCTGAAGATCTATGAGTGAGGAAGCTTAGCCGAATACCCAAGGACATGAATTTGGGGAAGCAACGAGGTACAGTAGGAAGAATGGTGACCTCTGTCCAAGAAGGGGAGGGCTCTGTGATCCAGGCAAACAGCTCGGCTTCTCTGGGTCGCAGCATGGTCCCCAAGCAGAGGAAGGGAATGCTGATCCTCCTGACCATGGGATTGTTGAGATGAACACACAAAATGAGGTTTCCGAAGGGTCTTTATCAATGTTCATGTGCTCCGTGCATAGACTTACTTCTCTCTGACAGTGGGAGAATCTTAAGGGGGCTTTACATCTTTGCAGATCTGAACCCTGCTGCAGAGGCTTTAGGACAGCCCCCCACCCCCGAGCCCTGTCATCTGGCAAGTGCTACAGGAGCTGTGTTAAGTGCCAATGATTATACACCAGGCAGGGAGCTGGCCCCACAGGTGCTGGACAAGATCGGTGTGGATTCATCAGTTTCAATCCCTTGGAAACAGGAGGAACTAAAGTTATCACATCTATTCCGTTCAGTTTAACTTCTGTTTCTCATCTGTTATTAGAAGGTTATAGATCTATCCTCCCCAAATTAAACTTTCATTGGGTATTTTTTTTCCCTAAGAAATGCCAAGTCTTTATTATGTCAAACAAGGGCATTTTTAAATGCTCCATCGACC